>JAEIFV010000481.1:0-245637 GCA_018904265.1 Lordiphosa collinella
AACGAGCTGAGTTGATTAAGCCCTGTCCGTCCGTCTGTCGGTTTCTATGCTCCTCATCAGTTTGAAAGCTTTCTTCACCAAACTTTGTACGAAGTCTTTTGGTACATAATACGCTGCACATTTATCAATGGCATATAGCTGTTATATAAAAACTAGACTTAGTGAGAAAACTTTTTGTTTTCAATGGAAACGCCTCCAAACTTCGTATTTCTTAGTTTGCTATGCTTTCCCATGATTCCACTAAGATTGGTCGAAATCGGACATATAAATAGTATAGCTCCCATACAAAAGTAGAGTCTGAAAAGTACAGTCACAGGTCTGCCTCTAGAAAAGCGCAGAATTTTCTCGGCGAATTTGAATGTTGGGCCTTACGATAGATTATAAGTGTTAATGTGGAGAAGACGCAATTATTCTTGACTTTGAACGGAGCTCGAATTGCCCATAACGACACCATTACATATCCAGAGCTTTATACTGGCCTCGAGGCTCATGTAAATCGAGTATTTTTTATACTCTGCACCAGAGGTACACAAGGTATATTAAGTTTGTGCAAAGGTGTCGTCTGTCCGTATGAACAAACAGACAGAGGTTTGACTGTATGGAACATACTTATGTTTCTCATACTTGCAGGCAGATCGAGTTTATTTTCAATTTTGGCCCCCCCTCCTCCGCCCCCGCAAAATCGAAAAAACGTCATATCTCCACAGTTTTATAGATAGAAGGTTCGAACCTTCTGGACATATTTAGTATTCGGGATTTTTTATCGGAATTTATAAAATCGGATGAACGATATTCGTGTGTCTCTGCCAGTTTAAAACTTCAAAAGATGGACTGGTTATTCCGTCATTTCTCTTAAGGCTAAAGTCATTCTTTTTAAGACCATAGTCTTCCCTACTTCTAAATGGGGTATTGCATATTGTGGAACGGCCTGCACCAATCACCGTTAAGATAGTTGAGGTATGGGTAAGTAAGGCTCTTCTCAGAATTGAAAACGCGCGCCGATATGTCAGTAAAACTACCATTTTGTGACATTCCCACTCTATGCGAAACCATTGAGACATATTCAAATCGTTACAGGAAGCGGTTTGTTTCCCTCACTAATCGACCTGCCACAATTCTGGCTAGAAGAGAATCCTTCCAGCTGATTTGTGGATATTTGGCCGTCCACCACAATATTTTTTTTTTCTAGAATCTTTACCAGCATGGAAGTGTTTCAAGTGAATGTCGAAGCATTGCTAAATTATTTTCTCACTGAAGCTTTGTGTTTCCAGTGTCAAAGCGTAAGAGCAAAAGAAATCATAATCAAAAAAATCTAGTTGCCTTTGAAATTGCTGTACTCGATCTCAACAAACAAACAAATAGTTTTTCTTCAATTCAAGTTGAAATCTCTCGAGTTCAGTATCAAATTCGTGCCAACGGAAACAATTTTACTAATTTTTTCATTTTGTGCTTAAGTTTTGCCTAACTCTACTTGTGAAAATGTCTGCCGCTGGAGATTCCTTTAACCAGTATGTCCAATGTCCGTACAACAAGTCACATATGCTGTTGCGCGGCCGTTTAACAACTCATCTGGACCGCTGCAGCTCTGGGAGTTCTGCGTTGTTTAAGGTTTGCCCCTTCAGTAACAATCACCGTGTTATCGCATCGGAGTTTCAGGTATGTTTAAGCTGAATTTTTACCTGCTTTTGTTAAGTTTCTTTAATTTTTATTTGCAAAGGATCACATTAAAGTCTGCCCGAACAGATCAGCCTTCGAGCTATTTCGAATTATGGATAAACAACCACCAGCAGCAGCAGCAACTGTACCAACTGAGCGTCCTTGCCTGGTGGACTGCGAAGCCACTTGGGATGGCGCTGCTGATGTGGAAACCTATAATCCCCTCCTAAACATCCAGGATAAACCCATTATCAGAAGCTACCTTGGCCAAGGAAAGTCGCGTGCCGAACGAAAGAAAATACGTCTGGAGGAACGCCGCCGATTCAACGAAATTCTGAATAAACAAAAAAATGAATTATAATTTGCCCATTTTCCATGGATGAAATGGGATTGCTCAGTCCTCTGTAAGAAAATAATAATCATATTAAAAGGCTTTGCTTTTTAATGAAAGTTACTAATTGAAAGTGGTGTTTTTTTGGCATAAACATGTTTTTAAGGAACCTTAAAGGACTCTGTTCTGGACTCGCTGTAATCAGGGGAAATTGGATAAAAGTTTAATGCTTAAACCAGAGAATAAAAGCCGAACTGAAACCGTTACCATTAACCAATATTAAGGTGAGTACTAAGAACTATCGAATTTTCCTTCAAGAAATTTACTAGATGTTCCTTTCTCGCTCGAAGGAGGCCCATACGCTTCCGCAGAATGCACACCACCCATAACAACCGAGCCATCTTTGGTGACAATTTTCAAAACACTTTTGTGTATTGCTTTACTTCTGAGTATCAAAACAACAAAATCAGCAAGGAACAATTTCTTTAAGTAATTTTTTTTTGCATATTTTTGCATATTTTACATAACCGAAACCCCTTTACTTGTATTATCATATAACCGATTAACATTTACGAAACAGAAAAAAAATCTCATAAAAAATTGAAAATCTCTTACTAATACAGTGAGGCTAAATGGTTACACACACATACGCAAAGGCTTCCTTCAACTTGGCGTTTAATTTTTTGTCATAGCGCTCGTACAAGGATTGAGAAATCTGGGACTGACCGACTTCTGACATCGTTTGGTAGTGACTTTAGCCCGGAAATCTCGGATTTTTGTTCTCTACTTCAAGGCGTTCAGGGGTTAGCATGATATTCAAATGAAACTCTATAGAAATGCAATACAAGAATGAACCAATTTTTAACAGACTTCTCTGTCGATTTTCTATATCACTAAGCCAAAATATATAAAGTATCAGCTTTGCAGCCTAGCTAACGGTAAAATGGTTAGGTTCTTTTTGTTTTTTTTTCGGTTTTAGAAATATCAAAGTATCGCTTCCGAAAATAGTTTTCTAGCTGAGCTTTAGTCGGTTCTTTTCGGCTTACGATTCTAATGCTGGTTCCGTTTTGATTCCCTGGAAAAAAACATTTCTAAGTATCAGAGTTGTAAGCTAGAATAAGACGAAGTTCTTATGATCAACTCACAGAGAGTCTACGCGTCTTGGACAATCTGTTGCAGCGGGAGACTACAACTTCAAGGTTCCCAAGGATTTCGGCTACCTCGGAACGATGATAATCAGCGAAAACCACATCAGTCTACAAATCCGAAGAATAATCACTCTTCAGTTCAGGAGTTAAAGAGCAGAGTCCCTCTCGATAGACGAAAATTGCGCTATACAAGTCGCTTATCATCCCAGTCCTGTACAAACGGAAAGTGAATGAATTACGAAGGAGGGCCAGGAGGAGACGACCGAAGCTGAGATGAGGAGCCAACAGCCAACATTTGGTTAACAAACATGGCATAGTTTGGTCTTTTTTATACTACCCAGAAAGCTATAAGCATCGTTTCTTTCTTTCCTTGATCTTTTGTCAAAGTTTTGGTAAAGTGTAAGTAAAGTGTCACAGGGAGAGCGTACTGAGAGCCACTCTCTGTTTACATATGTCAAATTACAACTGAGCACAGCACACAGGGAGTGTTGGCCTGTTGAAACAAAAACAATGCGTTGGTCTGCTCACCTATCTGTGTGAATTGTGTGTGTGTGTATTGGTACAACTTTTAATTTGTTCTAAAACAATAAATAATTGCAATTAATTTTTTTTTTGTGCAATGGCTAATACTCATACGAACATCTATAAAACTGTTCAACCTGACTGACTGACGGTAAGAGCTAGACGGCTGAAAATTGGACAGGAGTTTCTTTATGTGGTGAAAGTGCGTACTAAGACGGGGTTTTGAAAATTCCACCCGGAAAAGCCGGAAAAGCGTCGGGAAAGTTTGTATGGAAAAATTTTATTTTTCATCCGACTGATTTGAAATTCGGTTTGTAAAGACTGTAAATGAAATAAATTGAAATGCGATTTTCCGATGTTGGAAAATTCAACCGTCGGGTCGGAAAATTCTCGGAAAAGCGTCGGAAAAGTTTGTATATTTCATCCGATTGACTTGAAATTCAATTTGGAAGGAAAGTATGTGAAATAATTTGTAATGTAATCTTCAGATGTTGGAAAAATTGACCTTAGGGTCGGAAACTCGTGGAAAACTCATCAGCAAAAAACCTATTTTTATCCGATTGGCCTTAAACTTGGTTTGTAAGGATAGTATTAGATACCGATACGGGAATTTGGGCTGCCGTTTTTCATTGTACTGGATGTTTGCGGGACCCGGACCTCGACCTGGAGGTGCAACTGGACCTGGACGTGGAGGTGGACGTGGACCTGGAGGTGGCCATTGAGGTGGTCATGGAAGTGGCCATGGAGGTGGCCGTGGAGGTGGCAATGGAGGTGACCTTGGAGGTGGCCATGGCCGTGGCAATAGAGGTGGACCTGTAGGTGGTCATGGAGGTGGACCTGGAGGTGGAAAATGGTCCAAAAACTGCAATATTTGCAAAATTTGGGGATTGGTTAGATGCTTGCCCGGGAAGGTTTCTAAGTAAAAGAAATGGGCGGGAAAACGGTGCACGAACCGCGATTTTTGGCAAATTTTGGATTCCAGTGAGCTTAGTGGAATGGTGAACGCTTGCCGGGAAGGTTGCTAAGTTGAAGAAATGGGCGGAAAATGGTGCATAAACCGCGAAATTTGAAAAATTATAGCGTTCATCCGATTTCAATGCAACTTTGAGGAATGGTTGGGAAATTGGTGGAAAATGTCCCAAAATGTGTGTTCAAGGCCAATCCTTATTCTTGGGCCTATCTTTATCCAATTGGGTTTTTTTAAGCTTTAAATTTTAAAAGCTCTCCATAAAGATCGGTAATATTTTTGTGTCGCCTTTTCGCTTCTTCCGCCCATAGTCAAATCGTCTGGGATTTGAACTCCGGATCTCGGGGACTAAGACACGGACACTTGACCCCTTATTGCAAACCACACCCAAAGTAAGGAATGCAGCTAAATGATATGCTCTCAGCCTGGAAAAACCGCGGTAGTGCAGATGGTAAAACCGTTGCCAAAGAACAGCAGGCATCTGTTTATGTTTCTTTATGTATGAAAAGTTACATATGTTTTGGGTATAGCGGTATTTGCAGAACATAGACATACTTGTTATGGCTTTCGCAAATGTTTAAGGACTCTTAACAATCTAATTAAAGTTTGTAGCAAAGTTTTCCTTTGAAGGTGTGTGTGCGAGTGTGTAGTTATTGTGCTACGGGCAAAAGAACCCCATGTCAACACCTCCTAGAAACCCATCAAAAATTCTTCAACTCTGATGATACATATATTTGTTGCCTCCCCATTGCTAGTGCCATTTTCTTGGCCACATCTCTCATACAAATGAACAAAATGTAAATATGCCCTCTAATGGCCACTCCCTAAGGGAAAAACTAGCCACTAACTTCAGACTTAACTTTCTCCACATTTTTTGCAATAGGAAAAAAAAAAGTTCAAAGTGACTTAAGTGAAATTTCCACCTCAGGCAGGCCGAACAACAATTTCCCTCCTTCTGGCTATCTCATGTTTTCGCCTGGCCATGAACATGAGTAAAAATTAAATTGATTTTCCTTGGACAAGTGACCTGAGCCGAAGTTTTTTGTTCAACCCTCTTGGCTTCTATTTTTTTGTTGTTGTCCATTTGGAAGTTGTTCAAGTTGCTGCCAGCAGCTGAGCAGCATATTAAATTCACCAAAATAGTTGAGACAACATTTGTTGTTGTTGGTCTTTTATCCGTTTTCAATCTATGCGGCAATTTAATGTCAATTAAATTATAATTATATCTTCTTCAAAAAGTTCAAATTTTAATTTTCACCTTCCAAAATTGTTTGACACTTCAAAGTCATTATGAAGATAGCAACCCTTTCCAGCCATCCGGACAAATGGCAAACGCCTCGGCATTCGGCGGCAACTACTCAAACTCCAGATCCGCCCACATTCCGGCAACACTTTTTGATGCCAAGAAAATGCCTCCACCAACGGAGATGTCTTTGTCGCGATAAAGTTGCCTGCTATAGTCTGGATTTGGTTTCGGTAAGGGCGGCAAATTAAGAAAATTTTTGGCCCCAAGCAAAGATTCAAATTTGGAATTAAAATTTTAGCCTGGCGCACATAATTTTATGCCTTTCACTTGGAGAGGAAAGGCGGAGAGATGGTAAAGTGAAGGAAAGGGTTTAATGACTGAAGAGACATTTTGTCTGACAGTCGCTACAAATGAAGATGCGAGACAAAGAAGTAACTGAACTGGGGCAGAGGTGGGTGTAAATGTTTCCCCAAGAAAATCATTATATTTGGTTTATTTCATACAAAAGGGTCAGAACTCAAAGTCGGTAAGAGGTAGACACTGCAAACTTGAAAAGAAGACATCTTTTATGTGCATTCAGATCAAGTGCAAGTGCCTGACTTCCCTGAAATTTAAAATAAACTTCGATCTTCCACATTTGTATAGCTAAAATGTTCAGAGTTTAAGTATTTTAGTAATCATATTTATCGATAAGTTTGGAAACGATTAGTAATCGATGGTCAAGCGAGTAGCAACAACAATTGAAAAACAGCGAGAGAAAGAGAGAAATGTTTTGTAGCTTAGAGACTTTGACCAGGCCTGGCCCTGGGGCCCGAAGTCACTCGCCGATTCACATCAAATGCTTGCCGAAGTCAATCATCACTGAGTGTCAAAGGGGGACAGACATAGTTCTCTGTCCTCTCTATTTGGCCAGACCTGCTTTATACCAGGGGCCAGCAAAAAACACAATCACATTTTGTCATTGGTATGTGTGCGCATCAACAGTAGGCTGTCTCTCTCTGACAATCAGTGTTAATTGAAGTTGAGAGCAGCACAAAACCTTATTCACTTTGCTCTGCGACGAGCTTATACTATCTGTGTGACGGCAGCGCTGTTTTTGAGAGTTTGCCTATGCCCAGTAGATAGAGACGTGCCGAACACTGCTTTAGACGCTTCATCAGCAGGCTTTCCAGATAAAGTAGGGAGTCTCTTAAGCATACCTTGCTTTTAATAAATGTGTTATGAAATATTTTACTTAAATTTCTCAAAAAAAAAGTATCAAACTAAACCCCCTAAAGCACTGTCCGTTTGGGTTGATACTTCTATAAATTATTTCACTGCAGACATATACTCTTATGGACACCCAACCCTACCCAATGTCTCTCTTTATCCTTCACCCTTTTTTTGCAATCTGAGTAAAGGTTGGCTGGCTGTCTCATCCACATCCTAACCCACTCCCCAGCGACATTTGCTGACCGTAGGAACTGACAGTATTGAAAAATAAGCACCGCTTGGCGGACACACGTACTCAGCGGACGTGGCGGAGCAGGTGAAAAATAAAAAATGGCGTCCACTGGAGTGCTCAACCTCAAGATTTATAACAAAAGACATAGAAAAAATATAATGCAGAAACCATAGGAGAGTGGGTATGAAATCCCACCCACTTTTAGACAGAGACGGAAAACCGCACACGCAACAACGGAAATGGAAAGGATAAAATTAATTTTTTTTTCTCCTCTTTTTCATTTACTTTGGCTCCTCGCACTTCTCACCTGGGAAGGTTCAAATGAGGGAGGGGATTCAGTTTGCTGACGCTATCAAATGCCACAAACACATTTAGTTTGCGGCGAATTTGTTTTTGCCTTCGTTTGCCTTTTTCTCCTTCTTCTGCTTCGTTTTGCATTAAAAATGTGAAGAAAAAAAATTGTACAAAAAAATAATAAAAGAAGCTCCCAGCCAGAACTTTGCGGACCAATAAAAATGGTATAAAAAATATTTCCACTCACCTGTTTCCACTAGCCTTCGCTTACACGTTTAGACCTGTTTGAGTCTCAAAAGGAAACGCTGGAACTTGGTGGATGGGTGGATTGGTAATCAACTATTAAATAAAGATGTTGAATATTAGAAAGATCTGCCTACAGAAATGTGGCATATATACGAATTTTTCAAATTAAATTAGATACATTAAAACTTACATATCAATTCTAGATTTAGAAATAATATCGATATATCGAATATCGATATATCGTTATCGAATATTTTCCAAGGCGATACATCGGATATCGCGATATTTTGCTTGCAGTGATCAACTGTTTCTTGTGGTTTTTTGACGGGGGAAAAAATGCTTTAAACGTATTTTATAAGAGTGGATGCACAAAAATCACAGTGCTAATTGTGTATTAAAACTGTTAAGAACAGAGTTGCTTGGCTGAATTGCAAACCTAAAACGGTAAATGTAAGTATAAGTAAGTGGAAAGGTGTTGTCTACGGGAGCGTAGACACCAATACAAATAAAGAGAGTATTTGTGAAATGTGTGTGTGGCTGTCTGATACACATGAAAAATGATTTGTCGCCAACAACAAAGTCTACGCTAGAGACAAAGCTTACGTAGCTGCGTTTATTTTGCAAGCGGCATAGGAGAGAAACTGAAAAGAGTCTCTATGAGCGCGTTAAGGGCTATGCGTAAAACAACAACGAAAGCGGAGCACTTAGGCTGTGGGCGCTGTAGGCGCCATAGTCTACTGTCATTACCCTGCAAGCATTTTGTCGTGTTTTTTAACTCTCTCGTCAAAGGGTTTGGCGATAATTTAAGGAGAGAGTTTGGGGATAGTTTGGCAATTTACACAAACAAATTACATTTGGTATCGCACTTTTATAATTCAAGGGATAAAAAAGAGATATGTGGTATCGCATTATTTTCATCCAATCGCGATCCAATGGCGATACATCACTAAGCAGTCTCGAATTACGGCTGCCCCCTTTTAAATTAAGAGGTAGCTGAATAAAAACTTGAGAATTACAAGTAGTGTAATCTATGCGACATGCCAGAAATAAGTTGATGAATACTTTTACGCTATTCAATATAAGTAAATATAAAGTTTATAAAAATTGGAATGAATTGTTTCGCTGGCTCGAGGTCAATAAAAAAACACAAGGTATGTGTTACGTTATCCAATATATTTCGGTTGCAGCATCGGCAACCATAACAATAAAAACAATTTTCCACATTTGAACAGAATTTAAAGTCAAAATCTGAACATATTTACGTACATTATTTTACACGTCTGTACCGTCTGGCGTGGAGTTTCATACTGAGCTCTCATTTGGACAACAGGTGCCTGTAAATGTGACACAGTTTTAGTAGTTCAGTGTGTCCGTTGGTGTGTTAATGATGTGAAGCATCTCGAGAGTGAACCGTTTACTGTAATTTGATTCTTGTTGTAGGACTGTTGTTGCCTCAAAATTTGGCGAGTGTCCACTCTCCATACAGTGTATCGTTGTTTGATGTCTGAGCTTATAGTCCGATTTATGTTGGGAAATTCTTGTTTTAAGTTTCGATTTAGTTGTTCCAATGTATAACTTGTTGCAACTGTTCTCTACATTTCCATTGCATGGTATCCTGTATATCACATTACTCCTATCCGATGTGGCTATTTTCGATTTCGTCCTATTATAAAAGGTTTTCATTGTGTTCAAGGGTTTGTGGGCTATGTGTATATTTTGCTTATCGAAGCAGTCGGAATGGGCGAATCTTTCCGAAAGTTGTGGAACATATGTAAGCGATCTGTATGATTTTGTTTGTTGTCCTGGTTTTGAGCTTCGTTTTCCGTTCTTGTCAATAAGTGATTTTATAATTTGCTTTATTTCGGAAACAATTTCCTTGTGATATATTTCGTCACTTATATTGTTAGCATCCGTTGTATACAGCCACGTGCCGTATTAATAATTATGTTTTTCGGATGTTTTTTACCATCTTGATATTGGTAATTTAAATATGATCCTTTACCTCTATTTCTTGTTCCTTGTAAATTTCATTCTTGGAATGAGTTAAGTGCGTCAAGAGTTTTTGAACTTGGTCCTCGTTTCGTAATGGTAGGTGTCTTATTTTGTATAAATGTCTATATTGTCCAGAAGTTCCTCCATCACTATCGTCAGCTATAACCGGGGATGCTGGAGATCTGCATACCTTTTTTGGGTATATTGCGTAGTGGGTTTACAAAACTTTATATAATTCGTAGTTTTTCCGAAATTTCTCTTAACGTTGGAAGAAACGCACTCAATGCAGGGAAGTAAACGCTTCACAGCAATGTCTCAATAGACTGTCTTTATCTCCCAGAGTAACCTTCTTATCTCCCTATCGTGTGATGTGATCGAACACACTCGGCAATTCACTCAATTTGTCCAGTCAAATAATTGGAGAGAGACAGAGAGCCTCTCTTCTTGGAGAACCCTGCGCTAAATAGTCCCAACTGATTTGAAAAGAAGCCTTAGACGAAAACTAATCGTGTTTTATTAAAATATTCTATAAATGTTCGCAAAACTTTTGCGAAGGATAAAAGTACCATCAAATACATAGTCGCTTAATATTCGCCAAAGTACTTAGAACCGAGCCTTATCTAAAAAAAATTCTTCCACAAAGTGAGCATGAGATGATTAATTTTTCGATCTTTCTACGACTTTTCTCAATTTCCTGTAACTTTTGCCTTTACTCACGCAGCATTTAATTTTTCTACATGCCTCGTTTGCTGTTTTCATTTCTAACATGTAGCATATATGAATTTGTAAACTTGGTTTTTTGACGCAGTCCGGAGAGTCCTTAAAGTGATCATCTTCAAACATTCTTCTTAAAGAACTATTAATTCTTCCATTTCAATCCTGCATCATGCAACTGATCATACCAAATTGGTGGTAATCCACTCCTCAGGCTAAGCTTGCTTTTGGTATGCTTAAGAATACGTACAGTCTTACCATATATGGCCAAACATATAACCAAACACACACAAAGTCATGTGCAAGTTTGCTTGTATCAAGTCACGTTCACTCGCCATAAGAGTGCACGTAGCAAACTTCCTTCCACACATACATACATACATAAGACTCTTTCTCTCGCCCCCCCTCTCTCTCTCTCTTAGTCTCATTCTTTCGCTTTCGCTGTATATGTGCGAAGCTTATAATAAATCTACTTTTTTGTAGAAAAAGCTGAAAAACTACCGGAAGCAAACTGAAGAAAAAAATACGCAGAGTCATACACATACTTGCCCACGTATATGTACGTACGTACATACTTTGAAACACAGACCAAGACAAGTGTAAGCAATGTCCAGTTCAAAGAGAATAAAAAATACAACAAAAAAAAGTGGGGAGCTGAGAATAATCCGTAAAAAAGAAAAGCACAAAAAGCAATATAAATGAAATGAAGTATGAGAAAAGGAGACAAAATATTATTAAATTTAAAATTTACCATTTTTTTTTGTACTTACTCTCGCTGTGCTAGAACTCCATTTTCCCAAAGCTAACCGCACGAAATATGAATATGTTGGACCCGACAACCCACCAATCAGCAGCACGCAAAACGCCCACCACAGGACGTGGTTATTACATAAAGTTATGTGTATATCATCATAATCCATAAAGTTTCAGCAAAAGGAAACCCTTGTGTTCCTGTGTTCGTGTGGTTGTTGTTGTTTCTGTTGTGGGCTTCAAATTACAACCACAAACACAGGCAGGGAAGGACTCGGAAAACTCGTCAGCAAACAAGAGCAGCCCTTAAAAACTCACCCACACAGCCACATGCACGCACACCCACACCCATCCCACAATATCAGCGCTTAAATCAACAAAAGCAGGGCGAAAGAAAAAAAAATGAGTAGCATTTTTGGGGGTGAAAACCCAAGTCGGGCCACCACCCCACAGCGTCGGGTATGCCACCCAATTATAACCGTATACACATGACGGGAGGTTTCGCCTCCCCCCTCCCCCACACGTTTTGTTATTGTTTCATTTTTTTCGTTTTCCTTTCGATTTTCTGCTTCTTCTAGTGTATTTATCTTGGCTACAGTCACACACACAGGGAAAAGTTACAGCGATACGTGCAACATCATAAAAAGGACAAAACAATAACAATAAAAATCATACATATGTACACTCACACACACATGTGTATATATAAATGAAAGACGTTAAGATATGAGCGCCCCGAATTGTGCTTATGTGATGGTTCCACCGTCATCAATGGTCAATGCCTTCCACTCAGTGCCAGGCCACACAGCATCCGCCTCCCTCAGACTCCATGTGTATATAATGGACATAAAAGTATCCTTTATGAAATTCAATTTATGCTAGATAGCTATGTCCCCTCCACCTATTACGCTCTTATCTGCGAGGGTTGATGCAGAGAGATATGAACATGTGCATTGGCACTGGCACCCAAAAAGTGTGCTACACAAAGTTGCATTGCGGTCCATCAGAAAAATACTTAGAAAAGTGAGGTAATAGGTGGGAAAATCATACTGACTGGGGTTTTGGTGGATAACGGGCCTCCCGTGCATCTGAAATCAGAAGACTATGCAGCAGCGAGAAGCTTAGTTAAACTATAAAATCTAAACCTTCTCAAATTATCTACTGGAAGTGGAAATAAAAGCTGAGATAGAGAAAATTAAATGAAATGAAAATTTTAGTCATTAATCACTTCCAATAGCTACTTGTCGGCTGTAGGTTTTTTGTGTAGTAGAAAAGTTTTCTTGTTTAAGCTCAAATTATAATTATGTTGATTTGGGTAATTTAGCAGCTGATTCTTGTAAACAATTTAAGTTAAACGAATTTGTTTTTTAATGGAAATGGAAAATGTGTGTTGTTAACCAAATATCCTCGACTTAACGGACAGTCAGTACGTCAGGCGCTTTTTGGGTAAAGACAACTCACATCAAATATATCAATTCATTAGGGCGGTTCAATTTGTATGAAGTGAAAATAACTAGAAACTGCAGTATAGCAGGAAAATTATGTACATTAAACAGTTCAAAAAATATTTATCGTTCCTGGACCAACATCCAGGAATTTGGTTTACTGCCATCCAAAGGTTAAAGTTCCCTCTATGCATATACATTTCTAAGCGCCTCCTTCCGTTTTTTAAATATTATAAAGTGCCATTTTAGGTAACTTTTACATCTTTGACCATCGATTACTCAAAAACTTGACGCTAGAGAAATTTTAAAAATTGACTTGCATTCACCTTGAAAGCCTCTGTCGAACTGTACTCGAGTTTTATTCGAGTGTCAGCCATGACCCAACATTTATTGAACTGTTTAGTTTTAGTTTTCATTGGCGGATGAATTAGACGAGAATCGGGTGCCAAGCCCGAAGTAACGCCCCCTATTTGTCCCAGGTAAAGGATCGCCGCTCACGTTAGCCAGCAGCTTTGCGGATGCATCGCTCTGCTACCAGGGTTTACCACGGGGAGGTGTGAGTTGACTTGAGACACAGTAAGCCAGGATCGCGCTGGGCTTACCATGTTAAACCGGTCAGCGACTTTATCTAACCACAGGAGAGTTCCTGACTTCCAAAGAACTGTTTAATGTATATAATTTTGACCACGCTAGGCGGGATCTAGGAATTGATTATAGAAATATGGTTTCTTGGGGAAATTTTCTTAAAATTTACCGTAGATTATGTTTCTGCTATACGGTTGGTCGATTAAAGATTTGACCCGCCCCAATATTTATATATCTGATACTGAACAATTTGGCTCAAGTCCAATTGCACGTTTTTATATCCTTTTCTCGTAGAGTAAATGCTTTTATCTAACTTGGTCCTTTGTTTTCATTGATACCGACTTCCGAATCAGCATCTATGTCCGGTCAGGATTCCCGGTTGAGTAGTACCAAAAGTCTTGAGGATCTGGGACGCAAACCGATCGGAAATAAGGGCTGGTTCGGATCTGTGGTTCACATAGTTTATAAACCAAAGTTTCGCTTTATTACATGGTTTTTAAAGCCAACTGAACTGCTTCGTTGTGTTCATTTTTGCCTTCAATTGATTACACAGGGGAACAAAATGACAACTTTTGAATGTTGCATCCACTTTGATGAAAAATTCTGGGCCAGTTTTTTCCACTGATTACAAAACTGATCTCAGCCACCATGGCTATGCCTATAGTTGCCATCACACCATTAAGCCATTTAATTCTATTTAAATAACCCAGACGGCGAATAAAGACTTGAAAATTCCAAGTCCACAAATAGCACAAAATTTTTACTTGTCATTAAGCTCCGTTTTTTGAGGGATGCTGAAGGTATATGCATATTTACTTTTCTGTTTCCTTTTTCGCAGAAAATCCCGACCTTCCCTCAAATCTGCGCGGAATGGAACTTTCGAGGGTAACTTTTGTCCTTGGATCGGCCGAAATTCTGTCAAATAACCGGGTGTGTAAGTTTTTTAAAGAAAAACTACGACCTCTTCCACAGCCGGGGTATATATCTCAGTCGCGTCAAGGGTTTTTATTCAAGAAATTTGTATAAAAGGTCTGAGACATGGAATATGAATTATCAAGGTATGTGATCAAGAGAGGCTCGGGCGGGAAGGTATCTTCTGCGCCGATATCGCTCACTTCTGTTGCCGTTGATCTGATTCTTCAAGAATGCGAGGGTGGGAAAACCTGCGGGATGTGATCCCCACCGCCAACGGGGTTTGTTGGTTTAGGAGGGATGAAGAGGAGGGCTCTCAAAAGGACAGAGGTGAAAGGGGACCAAAGCGGAAGACCACGTCGTCGGACAACAACTACAAAGGTTTGAGCAGGAAGTGATCCGCGACTCATGAAAGTTATAGGACGGGTTAAGAAGGGGACGACCGAAGAGGGAAGTGATCCACGTCTTCGGACAATTAACAACGGGGGCTGGAGCAGGAAGTGATCTGCGTCTCCGGTAAATCGGGAGTCCCAATGGGGACTCAATGGGAAAAGAAAACAATGATTTCTCGGCAGGTTTTTATCTTTATTCAATTTCACATTATTCTTTTCCGCTAGGGTCTTGCTGCACTGTTAATTTCTTTTTCCTTTCTCTCCCGACTTACTTCAACACGTGTCTATCTTAATTTCCCGATCCTCAATTATTTGTCTCTGCACCCTCCGTTACGTCCGATTGCCGCCAGCGCGCCTCACTGGATCCACCATTTTAGGCGGCGCATCCGCTTAATATTTTAGTGACGCGTTATGTTGGATCTGCAACCCTTATGAACTATCGCCAGAGAGTCAACCCTTTTTTTTTGAAACGATATTATTTTGGGATTTCTTTATAATATATTATTGTGCTAAAATGGGGAATACATCACAAGTTCTAGTTTTTGAAGTATTTAACCCCAGATTTTTATAGAAACAACTCTATTTGGTATAGTTATCCCCTAACAAACAGCTTTTTTAAATGTCTAAGCTCACCTAAAGTTTTTTTCTTGAAGAATAATGATTTCTAAGGTGAACATTCCTAGAGAACATTTGATTAGTTGGATATGCTGGCTTTGTCCAAAACAATTTGCATTGCTCCTGTTCAAAGCTGGGTTGAGGTGAGGAAGCACGACAGAATAATGAGAATATCGTCAAAAGCGACAAAAGATAGGATAAGCGTCGTTAGCGGCATTTAATTAATAACTCTAAACAATAGTGTCTTCAGTCAGGCTCAGGAAAATCATTTTTTTTATTAAAAAAATTTTTTAATAAAATGTTAATTTTTTTTTTAACTCTAAACATTTCATAAATCAAAATTATCTAGAAAGGAGAGAATATTATTCGGAATCTTCGGAATCAGAAGAGGCATATCAGATGCTTTATTAAAAGCAAGCTCTTAACATCATCCATAATAATCGTTTTTGAAGAAGAAATTGGATACCCTGACAGAGTTACAAGGGCCGGAGAAACAAAGAGCCCGACACAGAAGGCAAAAATGGAATGTCGCTCCAGAATTAAAAATTCTGGGAACAGACGATGGCATATAAAACAGGGGTACGTCAAACAATTCGGCAGTTTCCAATGCGTAAGATCCGAATGCGAATTTATTTCGTGGAACAAGCCAGTGTCGTAGGACAACTGAATCGATGTATTAATCATAGCTTACTCCGTTATACGAGCAGCCAAATTGGTTGTTGGAAAACCTCTTGCAGTGTTTCCGTTGTTAGTACTGCCAGTACTAGCAATTGGCATATCACCAGCAAAGATTTCTTTTAGCTTCTGCTGAATAATTCTTTATTTTGTTTAACGACTTCGTTGTCAGCACCAGGGCTTGCCACTTTGTATTGGAATTCTACACACTCGAAAACCAAATCCAGGCGTGAAGACTTGATAAGCCATATTCAAAAGGTTTTCATTAAAGAAAAGCTCTTCACCAAATTCGGATCGTTCATATTTTTTACAGATCCGCAGATTGCGAAGATGATTCCGATATGACACGAATGTTTTGCAATCAAGCAGGCAAGAAATCGGGATCAAAGACGGCACCACTGAAGTGGGTACAATATTTAATATTTGGCCCTTAATGTTTTCAATTTCTCTGCGAGTCAAGTCTGCCGTTTCTTTATCGCAAAATATCTATATTGGTCTACAATATCGGTAGAATAAGGTCGAATTTTATTCCATAAAACTGTCGGTCCTTTCTGCACTTTCAATGGTACCATACAAATTGAAAATAAGTATTGGTCCATCAGGTCCCTACCGAAGTCATAAAATTTTAGCCTATATGTAGAATGGCCGCTGCTGCCAACACAATACCATTTGTAGGTAGCAGGTAATTGGGTGTTATTATTATTTTCAATTTGTGTTTTTAAAACTTTCTGGGTGTGCTTCATTAATCCTATCAATGGTATGGCCCACTAAGCATTGTAGTGGTACTTCAGCGAAATGATCAGAGACCGTGATGCCACTAGGATTGCATTTTTTCCGCACAACGCGTTTATCGTGGCATGAATATATATCGCCGTTCGGGCCTTATCTCTCACTGCTCCTCCTGAGTATATGGTTTTTCAGAACAATAACAAATACCCAGTTTTCCAGTGAAAAACTTCTTGGTTCGCTTTTTTCGTGGCATACTAAAAAAGTGTGTGTCCGTGCCTAAAAATTGCCATAACTTGAAGGGTAGCAGGTATTAGCAGTTCATATTGGACATTTTGGACGCACAATGATTTACACTTCTAGATAAAATAAGAGTTAGACTGAATCCAGGTGAATCTGGTAAGTTCTACTCCACGAAAGACAGGTGTGCGCTGCTTTGGGCTCGTTGTTAATACACTTAATTACCACTACGTTTTATAAGCAACACATTTTTAGACCGGTAACAAACACTGATTTTCTATGTAAAACATACCTTGAAGTTAATAAAAAACCAAACTTTTAATAAAATAAGTAAGGATTGTATATTTCCCAGGTAATCGCAATCAAGGCGCACAACAAAGAAACAATTTAGTAAAGCGCTTGCTGAAACATATGTTGTGTTTGACAGCTCACAGCTGGTGATCAGCTGATCGTAGAGCTTATATAAAACCGCCAAAAGTCTAATCAAATTATCTGTTATCCATGTGAAAAAAGATCAATGCTCTTTCAAATTTGTAAATTTGAATTAAATGCCGCTAGCGAGGCCCAATCGCCCAGCGCTGGTTTGATTTGCGGATCGGTTTATCAACTAGAATAAGCGGTTTGGTTACAGATTGCTCCGGTTCGGTTTGCATCCCTTTCAAAATCTGACCCCTATATTCTTTTAGTAAAATCAATTGCAGCAAGTGTATAAAGACTGTGGCACAAATTTAGACATGAGCACCCCTCGCACGCATTGGCATTTAGGACACCGCAATTACAACAACAATGACCTCTGTCTTCGTTTTCTATGTGTGCGTGTGTGTGGGGTATCCATTGATTTTTTTTTCCTTCATGCTTTCGCTACAAATAAAAACACATTAGACCAACTAAACATCATCCACTGGGCCAACAAAAGGAGAAGGAGCGAGCGAGGGCAGGCAGCTTGAACTGCTTACACCCCCACCCTCCCACTTGGGCTTGATAAAATGCGTTAAAACGAAAATTAAGCAACACAATTAATGGCCTCGCTTTATCATACAATTTTAATGGCTCAAATAAATTGGCCAAAAGAACTAGCCAAGAGCAACATTTGGCCGAAGTTCGTTTGTAGAGCACACAATCAGAGGCACACACACACGTGCACAATAGATGGAAAAGTTTTGGTGTTACTTTTTGGGCTATAAATATAGATATATATATAGTTTGTATAGTAGGTGCCAAGGGTATATACAAATTTAATGTCTTAATGTTGATTAGTTACAGGTGGGCCTTAATTACTAGATCATTTTGAAAAGCTTCAAAAATGACACCCTGGCAACTTTTCTAGTGATAGTTTTGAAAATAGCGATATAGTCAAGAGCGCATCGACTTGCTTACTGGGTTTTAATAAGAAAATTGCATTTACAAAGTATTTTTCTACTTTATTTCAGAAGTAAAATGAACTTTTACGATCAGCGCAAAAGTAGGCAATGCTTTTTTTTATGTTTTATCGTATGTGAGGGTAGAAAGTCCCTCAGTTACGATATCAAATGATGGCCGTTTCTATATATATTAAACATAGAAAATACTGCGCACTTGGTAATAAAAGTATGACATCATATTTCAAACGCAACCGCAGAGCCAGCATAAGGCCAGCACCAGGAAGAAGGTTAACATTGTTATAGACATACAAACAAACATGGCCAACATGGAGAGCAAGCCAAGACCCCCATACACCACTTGCTTGACCAATGCCCAAAGCGACAAAAGACGCTACAGCCACCCAAAGCCCACCCACTCACACAGAAAGAGAGAGAGCAACAGTGAGGAATTATGAAGCTGTAGGAGGATGACGACGACGGCGACGACCACGACGAGGACGCCGACGACCTGTGGCCGCTAAAAAAAAAAAAAAAAATACTGAGAAGAAACCACACAAAATAAATTGCCAGGAAAACGCCCCACCAGGACGAGAGCGAGGAATAAAAATTGAATGAAATATTTTTATAACCACACAAAAGAGAGCTAGAAAGAGAGCGAAAGCCAGCGAGAGCGAGAGAGAGAGAGTGCCAGCAGGAAGGATATTGATGGGCAGCAAAAAGGAAACGAAAAAAAAAAAACGTGCTTATCAAATATGAAGGAGCAGAAAGTGGGTCGGGCCTGGGCATCATAAAAGCCATGAGCTCACCTGGGCGCACCTAAGGGTGGTTAGGTCGAAAGTTTTACGTCCAGCCGGCACCTTATGTATCTCACACACACACATACAAACATATAGTATTCCTTTTGTAGTCATAAAAAGGCACATTGTGCTAGAAGGAGGAGGAGGAGGTTACCCCCACCACCCCCTCATCATGGGAGGCTGCACACGTGCGGATAATAAAAAATGTTTTACTTTTCAATCGACCAATAATATGGAGCTCAATGAACATCCCACCCATCCCACATCCCACACGTACATAGTTCAATCATCGTTAAAAAGAATTTCATTTTGAAAAATGCCAGAACTTCAATAAATTATATTGCCGGCAGGCAAAATGGTTTGGGTGGCTGGTCACGACTTGCTGGCACCTTCGCTATCATAACCACAATACAAAGAAAGACACTGGGTGGAGGGGAGGGAGGAAAGAAGAAACGGACAGGTGAATCGGGTCACCACAGCTGACTGCGAGTCCTGCCCGTGCATTGTGTGTCCGAGAGCCAATGGCATTTTGAAACGCCAGCGTCTCCAGCTGCCCGCTCGATGGTTATTGGTTCGCGTTGCAATAATATAATATACACACACACACACACAGATACTCACACACACACACAAGCCCCCCACACTTATGTATGAAATAAAAATTGTGATATAAAAAAATCCACGAGCATTGAGAGAAGATGAGGAAAAAAATCAGGCTGCAGCAGGTTGAGGTTGAGCAGAAGCAGAGTTGAATTTCTTTTTTTTTTTTTCCTCAACTTTTGTTGTAAAGCGACATTTTTTGCTGCGTTTTCTTCTCCACCTTTGGCCTGGTATTGTCATAATGACGCGCATTCCAGGACATCTTTTGTTTGTGTTTTCCCTTCGGACTTTAGCAATTTTGCTAATTAAGGAAAACTTTCTTATATCAAAACCGCTGACCGAGAACTTAAGTAATAAATCAAGACTGTAGTTTCGATTTGCATTTAAATTTTATTAACCTTCGAGAGGGTACTATAAGTTGTCCAGGGTATTATATTAAAAGTTTATAACTATAAACAGATAAAACAAAATATGTAAAAATTAAATGAAAATGTAGGGCTTCTACTCGTTTGACAGGGATTTTCCACCCATTACGTTTATGTAGCTTCTCTACATGACGGTTTACTTTTCTCATTTCAACATGTAGTATGTTGCTTTTCTACATGCCACGATTTTTAATACAAATGACGGCATCTTAGCCCATACGACTATGAAGCACTCGCGCGGCAATGCCGCAAGTCACAGTAACAAAGGGAAGCGACAAATGACGATGAGCGAATGGGATCAACAACACGTTTCTTGTAGATTTTTCTAAATGTAGCAGTTAGCATTCGAAATCCTTAAGTGTGAAGAACAGTTTTCTAAATGAAAAATAGGGGAAGTTAAAAACAAACAAAAAAGTTTTTCTAACTAAGACTAACTAAGACTATACTATATAGATGTCTGATTTCGACCAAACTTGGTGAAGTCATTGAAAAGCATAATACACTGTTAATTACGAAATTTGGAGGCGATCCCATTTAAAAACAAAAAGTTTTTTCTCACTAGAACTTCTTTTTCGACCGATCATTCATACTGCAGCTATATGCTATAGTCATCCGATTTTGATAAAACTTTGTAGAAATGTGTCAAAGAAAAGTATAAAAAATAAGAATATGCCAATAAAAAGGACGTTTTCATTAAACACAAAAAAGTTTTTCTCACTAGAACTAGTTTTTCGACCGATCGTTCCTATGGCAGCTATATGCTATAGTCTTCCGATTTCGACCAAACTTAGTGAAATCATGGGAAAGGATAGTAAACTAAGAAATACGTACTTTGGAGGCGTTTCCATTAAAAACAAAAAGTTTTTCTCTCTAAGACTAGTTTTTCGACCGATCGTTCCTATGGCAGCTATATGCTATAGTCATCCGATCCGGCCGGTTCCGACAAATGTGCAGCGTACTTGTACCAAAAGACTTCGTGCAAAGTTTGGTGTGGATAGCTTTAAAACTGACGGAGGAGATAGCATAGAAACCGACAGACAGACGGACAGACGGACAAGGGCTAAATCAACTCAGCACGTCATGCTGATCAAGAATATATATACTTTATGTGGTCGGAGATGCTTCCTTCAATGCGTTACAAACATCCGCACAATTTTATAATACCCTCTGCAAGGGTATAAAAACATGATATTCTGTACTGATTTTTTAAACTTCCACACACGCTTGTAGGCTTTCAATATCAAAACTAAATTTGGGCGCGTGAGCGAATTTTCTGACATCGTTACGAACGATACACGAAATAAAGATCTCCTAAGCACTATTCACGACCAACCACCTTTGAGCGCGCTCCCCTTACAAGCAGAATTCCCCTCTGCCACCCTCGGATTTGAAAAGCTATGAAATCTATAATTATATAAATTTATTTAATTTCAACCTTTTACTTACCTCTGCTGGGGTTTGAATTCGGGGCCTTTAAACTTGACACGATTGGGATGTTGGGTTTCAGCAAAAGTATGTAACAGCCAGAAGGAAGCATCTCCTACCCTATAAAGTATATATATTCTTAATCAGCATCAACAGCCGAGTCGATATAGCCATGTCCATCTGTCCGTCCGTTTGTCCGTATGATCAAACAGATCTCAGAGATGGTAAGAGATAGAGGTTTGACGTTTATGGGACAAACATTTGTGTCTTATTCTTGCAGGCAGATCAAGTTTATTTTCAATCCCGCCCCCGCAATTTGGAAAACACCCTCATATCTCCCACATTTTAGCAGATAGTTGGTTTGTTCCTTTTAAACATATTTAGTAATCGGCCTAATCTATCGATTCACCAAAGGATTGACCAAAGGATCAAAAAGAAAATTCTATATTACAACTGTGGTTCAATTCACATCAGCGGCGTAAATTGTTTTTTCTATTGAACTATTATTTTTTTAATCATTTTTTTTGACGTTTGACTCGCCTCAAAGATTATACAATGAATAGATCGGATATCTTATACAAAACTGGAATCTGGAATTATTTAGTAATCAGGATTATTTATCGATCCGCCAAGGGAATGGTAAAGATCGGATGAACGATAATCGAATTATAAGAGAAAACAAGCATGGGGCAGTACCGGTCGCAACGGTGATGGGCAGCACTTGACAGGTACAAGGTAAGTTATAGTCGGGCTTGACTGACTTCTCTTACTTGTTTTAAAACAACAACTTTAATTTTTGATTTTACCAATTTAGCCCCTTTTCACTGGCATTATTTCTATCATGTTCATTTCATGAAAATTTTTTCGTTTCGATTGAAAAAAACTCATTTTGTTGACATTCACAACAAAACGTGGACAAAAACAGCTGATACTCTGATTTTGTTGACTTATATTTTGCCAAAAGTTTTGTATTTGTGTAGAAGTTTATATTGAAATGAATGCTGCTATGACGAGCTTGTGGTTCTGCTGGGGAACTCTGCATTTAAATTTTCGGGTAGCCTAATGAGCCATACCTTTCAGTGTTTCGGCTCAGGGGCACTTAAAGAACATTTAACTACGCCTGTCCAATGCAAGAAGCCTATTGAAAAATGCTTTTAGACAATTAAGGCCGCAGGCAAGGGATTGGATAATCGGTGCGATGGAAAATAAGAACAATTTTTTATGTTTGGTTATTACTGATGACACTTTTGTCGCTGTCGAAAAAAAATACCTAGTCCACTCGGGGCGAATGGCATAATTTTTAAGAAATAAAAGGCAAAATTAAACGTAAGGCAGAAATGATATCATTTCTTTCATTTCCTGTCATTTCAAGAAAATGATATAAATGATGCCAGCTGAAAGGGGCATATTCATGGCCTGCTTATCAGCTTGTTCTGTTCTTCATCTTGCAGACCACCCCCATTCGTTAATGGTTACAGGCTAGAGTTATCAATATCTTTTCAGGTATTTTCAAAGGCATTAGGAAAGAACTTTTTGTCGATAAATCGATATTTTACCATATTTCTTCTAAGCTTTCCGTCACCTTACAAATGGCTACTTAATTTAGATTATGTGAATATATCAAATATCTATTTGGAAAATTTTGGTATATTTATTTTTAATGGATCAGGGATTAAAACCGAAACAAATGTCAGAGTTTCTGGCCCACTGTGCTATGTGGATCGTAAAGCTAAATCAGTTTTCCCATCAAATATTTAATATTTACTTACAAAATCTGAAAAATTTCCACCCACTTTCACTTTTTTTGTACTTTTTTGTAAATTCCTTCAAAAGCTAATCAGGCAAAACTAACAAAATTTGTTGCCAAGAATCTGTCAAAGTCATGCGCGTTTTTGCCCCGCGGCAGGAAAGCACATTAGCCGGGGCCCAGTCGTAACTCTTGCACACACATGTCAACCGAAATATCCTCAAGGCACACTTTGGCATTGTCGTCATATCATCGTCATCCACATCATCATCATCATCGAAGCGAGCGGGGGGAATCAGTTTGAGTTTGAGGAAATCTGATACTTTGAGCGTCAACTTTTTCGGGCTCAAAAGAAAAAAATGTGTTGCGTGTTTATTTGAAAAATCGCTAAAGGATAACTGAAAGGATTCCCCTAAGGGTATTCCGCGAAAGCAAGTGATTTGTTTACGAATTTACATATACAACAAACGCGGTGGCATTATATAGGCTACCCCCAAACCAAACCCAAGCCAAAACCCATACCATTCCCTGGGTGTTTTCCAACTCGTTGAACAGCCGCACCATGACTCGCTGATCCCCTCAGCGGCAGCGGTGGCTGGCAATAATTTTGCATAAAGTATTCGTAAAAGTATCCAAATTGAATCTGTGCAGAAATTGAATCTAACGCTATGAGCAGCGGCAGCACCTTGGCGCTGGGCGCTAACGAACCCGCATCACTTTCTTCTTCCAAGGGGGAAGTGGCGTTAAGTGGCAAATTCAATTTCGCTTACAGTTTACAGCTTTCTATGGACATTTATGAGACGCCATTTTTGGGTATCGATTTCTCCACCGCAGCGGCAAGAGCATCATCATCCTCATCATTAACTAACTGAGCGCCCCCGCCACTCGGCCGAAGTAAATAATGTAATTTATGAATTACAATTAAAAATACACACACACACACACACAACGAGAACAGCAGCCGAGCAGGAACAGGCACCACGTGTCCCAGCTCTTGCCCGGGGTTTCCTGGCAGAGGCCTGGGTCAGTTTCTGCTTTGGTCATCATTTCTGCAGCTGGTGTAATAAAACTCCCCATTTGGTCATTTGGCAATTATCCCGATAAATTAGCAGCCGAACAATGCGCACAGCATCCACAAAGTGAACAGAAGCGTCACCCTCATTCCCGTTGTCTGGGCTAACCCAAGGCGGGGGGGACGATTTCATTCCCTGCTTCAACGAGTTAAATGTTTCATCCACGTGTCCATAAAAGTGGAAAGACAGAAAAACTGTTTCCAATTTGACATAGAAAAGAAAGGCTGAAAATGATTCAGTTTCGGAACTGAACCAATGGATAACTGAGAATATTGAGTTAAAGAAGATAAGGAATTTCTTGATCAGCATCAAAAGCCGAGTCGATTTAGCCTTGTCCGTCTGTCCGTCCGTCCTAATGAACAAACAGATGTCGAAAATAGTAAGAGATAGAGTTTTGACATGTTTGAAAATATAAAAATATTTCTATTGATAACTGCTATCATGTATTCAAGTTCTGACAAAAAGTTTCTGAACACCCTGTATAAACTACCAGAAGTGACCATCTGATTTTCGCGGTTCCGACATATGTGCAGTGTGCAGCTAAAAGATATCTCTGTGCAAAAAAAAAGTAGTTATCAAAATTACATTGAGTATTAAATTCTCTTTAGTACTCCAAGTATAAAGTTGATATTTTCGAAAGTATTAAAATGATATTTCGAAAATATCGAATTGATACTAACTAGTATCAGGCTAACACTGTTTTGTATTAATTTTTTAGTATCAATTTGATACTTACAATTATCATTTTGATATTTTGACTTTCAAACTTTTGGTATCATTTTGATACTAGTTTTTCTCATTGTAATATTTTGTCTAATCAAGTTGGAAGTACCAATTCAGTTATCACCAAACTGCCATGAAAACTAAAACAGCAACATTTAAAAACTGATTTATTTTATTCTGTATTTAACAAAATGTATTTTATGACTATGGGAAACATTTTACTTTTATATTTCAACGCGGATGTTATTCAAATACTGTGAGGATGTGCATCATGCGAACCATATTGACATAACAGTTCGCCCTTCTGATTTGGTGCTGCCCCAATTATGATGGCTTGATCATCCCTGCTCTAGAACTTTTTTAATAATGGCTTTGAATCCTCAGCGTATGCGAACCACGCCTCAACTGGAGTTGACTTTGATTCTCTCATCTTGGATAGCGCAGAAACAACGTGGAGTACATCCTCTCTTAAAAGTTATATTTGTTATTTACAAATGTGTGCAAGGAACGTTGTATAAGTTTAGCTGCTCACCTTGTAAATATAGAGCTTGTGCTCCATATTGAAATACATTAATTTAGTCTTCAACACGTCGTCTATGGGATTGTTTTACATAGCTCCCACCCGACAACCGGTATCGAGAACGGATCCGTTTTCGACATTTTCTCGAAGGTTTCTCTCACAAAACTATCGAGAATGTGTTCCGTTCTCGGTCCGAAAAAGTATTACCTGTCGCTCAGTTTGTGGCAGCAAAACATACTAGGTTGGCTGATAAGTCCCCGGTCTGACACATAGATGGCGTCGCTAGTATTGAATGCATATTATTTTTATATAGTACTAACCTTCAAATGATTCGTGTCAAAAATTTGACGTCTGTCGGTCAATTAGTTTGGAGAGAGAGCGTCTTTGTGAAGCAACTTTTGTTATTGTGAAATAAATGGAAAAATAATAATGGCGTTTTGTGTTACAAAAATACTGTTTTCCCCTAAGGAAAAAATACAGTGGAAGCGAAAACTTGGCTTGATAATAAGTTTCCGAGTCTGCCCCAGGGAAACAATAATTGATTGGTATGCAAAATTCGGGCGTGGTGAAATGAGCACGGAGGGTCGGTGAACGCAGTGGACGCCCGAAAGAGGTGGTTAGCGTCGAAAACATTTCAAAAAACCGTCCACAAAAATGTTTTTTGAAATGACCGTAAAATAAAGTTGATCGAGATAGCAGAGGCCTTAAAGATATCAAAGGAACGTGTTGGTCATATCATTCATCAACATTTGGATATGCGGAAGCTCTGTGCAAATGGGTGCCGCGCGAGCTTTCACATTTGACCAAAAACAACAGCGTGTTGATGATTCTGAGCGGTGTTTGCAGCTGTTAACTCGTAATACACCCGGAGTTTTTGCGTCGATATATGGCGGTTTTCATGAAACATTTTCCATCACTACACTCCTGAGTCCAATCGACAGTCGGCTGAGTGGACAGCGACCGGAGAACCACTCCCGGCAAGGCGTGGAAAGACTCAAAAGTCCGCGTAAGGTAATGGCCTCTGTTTTTTGGATGCGCGTGGGAATAATTTTTTATCGATTATCTTGAGAAGGGAAAAACCATCAACAGGGATTATTATATGGCGTTATTGGAGCGTTTGAAGGTCGAAATCGCGGCAAAACGGCCCCATATGAAGAAGAAAAAAAGCGTTGTTCCACCAAGACAACGCACCGTGCCACAAGTCATTCAGTAACGATGGCAAAAATTCATGAATTGGGCTTCCGAATTGCTTCCCCACCCACCGTATTCTCCAGATCTGGCCCCCGCAACTTTTTCTTGTTCTCCGAACTCAAAAAAGATGCTCGCAGGGAAAAATTTGGGCGATGTGGGACGGCGAAACTGAGGCCTATTTTGAGGCAAAACCGAAGGAGTACTACCAAAATGGTATCAAAATTGTGTTTATTTTTTTTGGGCTCAAAAAATTGGAAGGTTAAATTGGTTTCTTGAAGACTAAGTTTATTTGACAAAAAAATGTGTTTTTCTTTGTTAGACCGGAGCCTTACAACCTATCCAGTTATCTTTTCGATTTTCGGTTCCGTTCTCGTCACTTTCTTGTTGGCGATGGCGAAGACGGAACGAAAACAGTTTCCAATACGTTTTCGCTATCAAGAAAGTGTCGAGAATTTATCGGAAAGCCTGTTGCAAACGTTTAGTTTCGTAAAGGTTGAAAAAAGTTGCTGGCTGCCCCCACACATGTTCTCATGTTCTCTTTTTTTTTGTTTTGTTTTTTGTTTTTTATTTTTGTTGTTTTTAAAATTTTCCTATTTTTCCGATATTTTTACAATGCTCTGAGGTCTCACAACGTTTTTTCGCAGCTGAGTTTCTGTGCATATTTTTTTTTCCTTTGTTTCTCTTCTTTGCTGCTGTCACATATAGAGAAAAAATAGCTAATGTCCGTTTGAAACCCGCATCTCTTAAGAAAAACGGATTTCGATTATAAGAGAAACTATCGTAATTCTCGTATGTCCGGATACATACGAGAAATTGTCGGGTGGGTGGTCAGCTCGAACTGCCAGTGTCTCCGATAACTTTTACTGAGGTTAAAGAAAAAATCAAAGCGTTTAATTCCAAATAGGCTCCTGGAGAAGATGGGATAGACAACAAAATGCTGAAAGCAATTCCTGACAAAGCCATACTGTTTCTAGTCTTGCTCTTCAACTCAGTGTTGCGACTGGGGTACATTCCGAGGGCTTGGAAAAACGCCCAGATCGCACACAAAGCCCGGATGAGTCAGAGGTCGAATCATACCGGCCAATTAGCTTGCTTTCGTCGGTGTCGAAAATCTTTGAAAGGAGTACGGCGTGGCAGTATTCGTTGATGTTAAGCAAGCGTCCGATCGAGTTTGGCACGATGGTTTGCTTTGCAAAATAAAGAGCCTCCTCCCAACACAGCTCTTTGACCTGGTGCGCAGTTTCCTTACCGACAGGACATTTTCCGTCGTTCTTGATGGAGCTGAATCGAGCACAAAACACATACTAGCAGGAGTGCCACAGGGTAGCGCTCCGAGCGCTGGCCTCTGCCGCAAGTCTCACACATACTACACTACTGAAAAGACCTTTGTGCCCCTAACAGGGTTTACTTACGATTTGTTCCTTATTCCCTACTTCAACAGAGGTTCAAAAAGCTAGCCAAATATCCAAGTATTCCCTTGCACCCATAAATGTCTATCAAAAGTGCAATCTGCAAACAAATAAACAAAAGAAATGTGGCTTCCCTTTTTCATTTTTCACTTGGCGAAAAATCCTCTTTGTCAGTTTAACAGAATCAACTTTTGGGTAACGGAATTAAAACGAACGTTCAACGTGTGCGCTGGCAAATGAAAAAATGTCCAAATAAACGAAACGAAACCAAGCCCCCGTTCTTCGTTTGTGCCGCCAGCGTGTAAAAAGCCGCTCAAAACCTGGCCGAATCAATCAACAAACTGAATAAAACGCGTATACGCAGTGTTGTCCGTGCCTGGCCAAAGTAACACACTCGCACACTCGCACACGCATGGCAGACAGTCGCTTGTTTCGCACTGCTTGCCAAATACCACAAAATCTATTTCGATTCGCAATCAAAATCCCAAATTCCATTTGTACTATGATGGGTCAGTGTACGTCCGTTGGGTAGGCAAAAGGTTTCGCCTAGCCTCGCGCTCCGATCCCCCAATCGTGAGCAACTTGTGCTTGAGTGCTTTCGTTTGTATTTAGTGGTGGACTTAAAAATACAGCCGAGCTCCCCCGTGCCCCATGTCCCGGCCAGCGGTGGTCGGCGAAACGCATCCGTTGAGCGATGAGTCCATGTGCATGTCCATTCACCGGTCATGTTTTCCCAATTTTCAGCGCAGTGCGTTGCATTCAGATTCGCACAAAGAAAAATAGTCATCGGCTCGGCTTTCTCCGAAAATTTAGTCATTGTTGGGCCAAAAATGGCATATAAAAGGTGCCACCCCATCCGCCCCAGCGCCATTTCCACCAACCGCGCTCAATCTGACGCTGACAATGGGCCAAAGTGGAGGGGCGGGGGAGGCGTGGTGGTCGGTCAGTTGGTGATTGCTTCGCTTTGGCTTTGGCGGTTTCCCAACCGCAGAGAGAGCCGCTTTTTGATCAAAACCCCCCCTCCATCCCACCACCCTCCCTGGGGCCTTGCCGTGAAAATATTATTGCACTTTCGCGACCTCGCGGCCTTTGTGCTTTGTGCGCGAATTTAGTCGCCTGTAAACACACAAGTTGCACCATTTTTAACTTGGGCAGACAACAAATGTTACATTTTATAGTTACACATTTTTTTTTGTTTCTTTCCCAAAATTTTAAAATATTTTTCGAACATTTCTTACTCTATTTTCAAAATCATAACGGAAATAGGTTCTGAGATATGGTTCAATCCGATTATGAACCGGTATTGAACCTGTACAATTTGGAACCCCCATATAATCAACCATATCCTCAAAATTTCATAGTGACATAACAAGCTGGTTTGAATTTCAAATGCAACGTATTGCCGCCAGATGGGCCACTAGCCCAAATTATCCTATCATGGCAAACCATAGCTGGACTGCAAGCCACCATTGCTGAGCTGCTGCAGGAGTTAAGGGAGCTCCGCTCCTCCAAGGGACACAAAAAGTTCTGAATAATGGCAACCCCCATTACGCCTCGGAACCTGGAACGCTCGCAGCATTACTGCCAATGCAAACGAGCTAAAGATCTTCATAGACAGGCAAACATTGATGTTATGCTTATCTCTGAGACCTTCCTACACCCTGGATCCTACTTTGCTATGACGGATACGCATGCTATCGAGCGGACCATCCCGGAGGCCGGCCTAGGGGTGGTTCTTGTGTTTTAGTGAAGCAGGAGCTAATTCACTACCACCTCCACCCGGTCTCAAACAACTACATCCAGCTCGCAGCTCGCATGGTGACCACAGCGTATGGTGAAGTCCTCGTGGGAGCCGCTTACCTGCTCGCGCTCGGCTGGTTTCTGAAGTGCTAGGTCAACTTCATGGCCAATCTTGGCGGTGACCCAGGCCATAAGCGGCGACTCCACGCAAGTCCTAGCAACAGGGAGACCAACGTACTATCCGTACAACCGCAGTGGAACTCCGACCTGCTTGGACTTCTACCTCTACAAAGGGCTGCCAGACCACCTCCTTGAGGTACACGAGGAATATGAGCTGTCCTCCGACCATCTCCCCGTACAGGCAACATTGAGTTTGAGTTTTCAAACAGCTCCAGTCAGAAGCCGAATACTGCTCCCTGGATCTGACTTGCGTAGCTTCCAGAAGGAATTGAGCTGACTCACTCCATCTCAACATTCGAGCCAGAATAGCGTTGCAGATTAGGTACTCCTGAGGAATTTTGTGGACGAACGTCATCACCCTGATAATGTAGGACACTCAAAGTTCAAATCAGCAGACAAATTGAAATTGGGTATGGCTTTTCGAGCAGCTCCACAGGTGCCACCTCCCACTCACACATCACGGGGAAGCCTGGTTTTGACTCCAGAGGCTGAGGGCATGATTGCGCTCAAAAAACGATTGCGGAGGGAATATGCAAGGACTCACGATCCAGCAGTTGACAGACTCTATAGGAGGATCTCAAATCGGGTGAGGAAGATGCTAGCAAACATTAAGAAAGAGGCAACGGACAAAATGCTAGAAGAAGCTACTCCAAACGAGGACTCGAAGTACGCTCTCTGGAAGCTCACCAGAAGGTACAAAAGGCAGGTGCAGCCGAAGTTCCCGATCAGACAACTTGATGGCACATGGGTCAAACACCTCAAGACCGAGCTGAAGCCTTTGCCTCTAACCTCGAGGAAAGGTTTCAGCCATTTTGCACTGCCTCGACCAATGGCTCCAATTGGTCAAAGAAGCACTGGACGTCCCTCTTCAAATGGCGCTACCTGTCAGGCCCATCACATTTGAAGAGGTGACGAGCGAGATAGCCTCACTCAAGAACAACAAGGCACCTCTTGGTGAAGACGGAGTTGACAACAGGACAATAAAGCTTTTTCCTCGCAAAGCGATATTGTTTCTGTTGCTCCTCTTTAACTCAGCCCTGCGCCTCAGCTACTTCTCCCAGTGCTTGGAAGAACGCCAACCCGAAAGCCCCCAAACGAGCTGGACTCCTACAGACCTATAAGCCTCCTCCCAGCATTTGGCAAGCTGCTGGAGAGATGCCTGTTAAGGAGAATCCTGGAAACCCCAGCAGTGAAAAGGAAAGCAGCTTTGCTTGGCCACGGAACCCGACAGCTGCGAGTGGTCAATTTCGTCCTTGAGATTTACCCGGTGGGTGGATACCCAACAGGCATTTGACCGCGTCTGGCATGACGGCTTACTAGCCAAGCTGAAGGGAACGCTCAATCCTCAACTCTTCTTGATGGTCAGATCGTTCTTATCTGACAGGACATTTAAAGTTGTCCAGGATGGCCTTGCATCCCAGAAGAAGAGGATTCGAGCAGGAGTACCTCAAGGCAGCGTTCTGGGGCCAACCCTATACAGCCTGTTTACTGCAGACATGCCAACCGCTGCGGACATCCCGATTGAGGAGACACAGGACCTCCTAATTGCAACTTTTGCTGACGGCACGGCCATTTTGGCTCGTGACGACGCGCTTCAGGAGTACCTGAAAAGGTTCGAAAACTGGGCCTGTCGATGGAACATCTCCATTAACCCAGAAAAATGTGTCTCTGTCACCCACACCCTAAGGAAGGACAGTAGCCCAGGTGTCTTCCTTCACGGAGAGCTCCTCCCAGCTAAATCGGCCCATAGATATCTGGGAGTGACGCTAGACAAGAGGCTCACATTTAAGCAGCATGCCGCCGAAGTTGCTGGTAAGCTTTACAGCAAGGCGAAGAGGATGAGTTGGTTGCTACACCCCAACAACAAACTCTCCCTGCGAAACAAAGTCCTCATTTATAAGGTGATCCTGGCACCCATATGGAGATACGGGGTCCAGGTTTATGGCATCGCCGCAAAGACCCACCTAAACAGAATTAGGGTCTTCCAGGCCAAAATCCTGCGTAGGATCACTGGAGCCGAGTGGCTCATCAGAACTCGAGACATTGAACGGGAATGTGGCGTTCCGATGGTAGGAGATACCATCAATGTCCAGGCAGCGGGTTACCTGGACAAGGTAGCTGCCCACCCAAACAACCTCGCCAGGCGCCTACTTGCACACGTAGGATAAATGGAATGGCGAGCAGGCTCCGATCCACCCAGGTGACCTGGATAATCGCAGGATCTAGCATAAACACTTCACAACAACTAGAATAAACACGGATATAGTGATGGAAGAACTACTTGACAACACCTTTCAAAAACTTAGACACCCTCCAAGACTGCTCACCAAATATGTGGACGATTTGTTTGCGATAATAAAAGAAGACGAGATCCAGGACATTTAAATACATTAAACTCCTACCATCGCAACATAAAATTTACAACAGAACTGGAAATCGATGGAAAACTACCTTATTTGGACACTACTATAATACAATTAAAACTTCACATCAGGACGATTAATTAATTTTCATTCCAAACACCCCAAAAATATGGTAATAAATACAGCGGTCAGCTGTATTCAACGGATGCTGAACATTAGCGACGAGACCTACCATAAGGAGATCATTTCCGAAATTAGGACTTTATTAAAAAACAATGACTTCCCAATGACGATTATAAATTCTTTAATAGGGAAACATAAGACGACAAATCCTAAGGATGACAAAAACCAAAATCATATAGATCCCTGACTTACGTCCCAAAAATCTCAGAACGGTTTGCTAATTCGGATTGCTATAACAAACAAAAACATACAAATAGCCCATAAGCCCAACAAACACTATGAAGAATTTTTACAATAAGACGAAGTCCAAAATTGACATAGCAGACAAAAGCAATGTGATATACAGAACGCGTGCAATGGAAATTTTACAGCAATAAATTTTATATCGGAACAACAAAATCAAAATTAAAAAAACAAGGATATCACAACATAAATCTGACTACAAACTTCGACACCAAACGACCATACAGAAAACTGCATTGGCGACCCACTGTATGGAGAGCGGACATGCACCAGATTTTGAAAAAAACAACAATCCTACAACAAGAGAACAACTATAGGAAACGGTTTACTCTTGAAATGTTACATATAATTGACACACCAACGGATAAGAGACTTAACTACAAAACGGACACTGAAAACTGTGCTCATCTTTACAGACATCTCTTAAATAAATAACAACTCAGTACTGAACTCCACGTCAAGCGGTACAGACGTGTTATAAATTGTATGTAAAATGTTCACGGTCTTTTGTTTAAATGTATTAAATTAATTGGTAAATTGTTTTTGTAGTGTCCCTGAAGACGGAGGCCGACGCGCATCCGAAATATATTGGAAGTAAAACCAAAATTTAATTTTGTGTTTTCATTCTTGACCTCGAGCCGGCAAAACATCAACATTCTAATAATTAGAAAGGTCGCTAACCAACGGATAAATAAAAGATCGATATCGATAATTATCGATGGCGACTCTAAAAAAGCTCATGGTGGCGTAGCTAAGCGCTAGCAAAGGATATTAAAGACCAGCATCAACGCTTAGGAAGTCACTTAGTCACCAGGGCTCGAAGAACGCAGGTAAGCCCCCAGAGGTACTTCCTTAGGTAAGAATCGTAAGGACCCTTGCATTGCCAATCCTTCCCCAGAGATCCAATACTCTACGGAGACGTAGTGCATCCACCTAGTTCTTGAGTATCTTGAATAGCCAATCCTCCCCAGAGTTCCAATACTTTACGGAGACGTAGTGCATCCATCTAGTTCTTGAGTATCGTGGATTGCCAATCCTCCCCAAAGTTGTAATACTCTACGGAGCCGTAGTGCATCCGCCCCGTTCTTGTACACCTTGGAGAGCAAATCCTCCCCAGAGTTCCATTACTCTACGGAGCAGTCGTGCCTCTACTCATCTCTGCCCTATAGATAACCAATCCTCCCCAGAACGGGAACCCGGTACAGAGCAATCTAGCCTCCTCCGATCTCTTGGATACGTCCGAGAGCCCGCCTCGTCCAGAGTAAGATTCCAAGGAGAACTCCTCCTTCGAGCCTAAATATCCGAAACGAGCCCCAAGGTACAGGTATCAGACGCCCACAGAAGGAGCCAGCCCATCGGAACCAGCCCCAGCTACCCCGAGAGACCTCGTGGCCCAGCATAACAAGCATAATCGGCGGTGTCCCACAAATATCTTCCAGACAAATTCCAACCCAAAACCAATTCTCGAGTGTCTTGAATTTTTTTACTCTTTTGGTTGGTTTTAAATTTTTATTGTTTTGTTTAAGTTTTTACCGCTAAAACTTTTTTGAAAACAAAAGAAATAGTTTTGAAATCTAAACTAATTATTTACTGGATAGGCTGCATCAGATAAATAACATGATTTATTTGATTTCAATATTGAAATTAGCTTGTTAAGAAATTTTTCGCAAAACCAACCGAAAGGCTGCCATATCAATCAAAACCGTCGTTAGATGGCGACCACTGGCCTTATAGCGCCGCATGGGAACTTTGTACAACAACAAACGTGCCAGGCCACGGCGGGGAATTTTTCCCCCTTTGTTTGGCCCAAAAATTTAATTTATTTTTTTGTTTTGGTTTAGGTGAGGAAATAAAAATAAAAAAAAATAGCATGAAACAATAAACTTATGCAACAACTAAATGAAATTTTTTTTTTGTGACTTGAAAAACATAATCTCTAGTTGATGTCACTGGACTAAAACGGTATATTGTGCTATGGTTTGTGTCTTGATATAATTAATGGTTCATGTTTTACGTATTTTTGTTCAACGGCGAAACTCCACAAAATGGCTTATGTCTATGCTTAATGCCTGGGATTGTAGCAAATGAAGTTGCGATATCGAATTCGATATAGAAATGTGTTAATCGAAAAGGGCGCCTTTGCGGAGTTAACAGATAATAAGCTCTTAACAGATAAATGTTAACAGCTTAACAGCGGAAATCGATAGATAGATTAGTATTGACTAGTGCGATAAAAGTATTTCTCCAAAAGCCGCAGCCGGTCACACTGCACTATGCGATACTACTTAGACTAAGCATTTGGCGGATTTTGTTTTAATGGTTGCTGCAAGTTATAAACCGAGAAAGGATGTGGCCCACATCCTCATTAAATACGTTAACTTTACCATGAAGTTGCAAGTTATTAAGTTGAAGAGAATTTATTGAAATGACAACAAAAACCAACATAAGTAATTGTTATAAGCGCAAAGTTGAAGCCATGTTAAGAATAGAGTAAAGACAAACCTGAATTCACATACAAACCATAGGATATACATATACACACACACACACACTCATACACATGTGCATTCACATATGTAAGAGAGGTAAGCAAAGCATAACATTGATTTTTTCCGCCTTCCCGTTACTTTTTTAACCGTTGTTGTGGTTGTTGTTGTTATTGCAGCAGATTGAAAAATGGCCGTGCAACTAAAGCATAACTATCATCATTTGCCTTTGACCATCACACCCGTACTGGATCAGCATACATTGTTGAAGCCACCACCGCCCCCTCAGGAGCCGGATTTGACCTTTCATTGTACAGGATGTGCGGAATATTTTGTCAATCCCTGGGCGCTGTATCAGCATATGAATAGCAAACATCCGCCGGATGAGCAGCAACAACTGCAGCAGCAACATCATTACGCCAAGGAGCAGGCAGAGGAGACTGAGGATTATAGTTGGATTTTCGAACCTGTGTGCGAGCTGGAAGAACAGCAGGAGCAGCAGCCGGAGGAAAGTACTTCCTCGTCGGAGGACGAGCAGCAGCAGCAGGAGGAGGATAGCGATGAGGATAGCTCAGATGATGATGATGATGATGATAGTTCTTCCTCTAGCTCGAGTTCTAGCCAGAGTTCCAGCTCGTCCAGCTCTTTGCCCAGCAGCAGCAATTCATCTTCGAATCAACTGGCATCTGGACAAGTGGAACCCTTAAGAGGACTCATAGCCGGACCGAAACCCAATGAATTTCATTTGCAAATCAACGATCCACGCGAATCCACTTCAATCATTTTACTTCAACCCGAAATGAGTATTATACCCATGAGTATTATGCCCGCCGTACCCACTCCGCCCGCACCACCACCACCACCTCCACCTGTGGCAGCTAATCCTTTCACCAGCTGTTCCATCATTAAACGTCGTGGTCGCCGCAGCAAGACTCTTCCCGTTCTGGACGCCACGCTCAAACCCACCCAGCTCCCAAATCTCCAGCAGAAATGTTTCCAATGCTCGCACTGTTCGCACAGCTTCCCCAATGCGGGCGATCTCTCCAAACATGTGCGTTCCCACATCACCAATAAGCCTTTTCAATGCTCCATCTGCCAAAAGACCTTCACTCACATCGGTAGCCTTAACACCCACATACGCATCCATTCGGGTGAGAAGCCCTACAAGTGTGAGCTCTGTCCCAAGGCCTTTACCCAATCCAGTAGCCTGATGGTCCATATGCGTTCACATGCCGTACGCAAGCCACATCAGTGTCTGCTCTGTGACAAGGGATTCATCAACTATAGTTCCCTGTTGCTGCATCAGAAATCTCATGCCACTCCCGAGGAGACTTTCGCTTGTCCGGAATGCGAGCGGGAATTCAAAGCGGAGGCTCTGCTCGACGAGCACATGCGTATGCATACCCAGGAGCTGGTCTATCAGTGTGCCATTTGCCGTGAGGCTTTTCGTGCCAGCTCGGAGTTGGTGCAGCACATGAAATGTCATCTGGGCGAGAAGCCCTTCACCTGTAATCTCTGCGATCGTTCGTTCACTCAATCCGGCAGCCTGAACATCCACATGAGGATACACACGGGCGAGAAGCCCTTTCAGTGTAAGCTATGCGATAAATGTTTCACTCAGGCATCCAGTTTGAGTGTCCATATGAAAATACATGCAGGCGAGAAGCCATTTCCATGTCATATCTGTGGCAAATCCTACAGTCAGCAGGCGTATCTCAATAAGCACATCCAGGCACACCAGCAACAACAACAGCAGGAGCTGGTGCATCTGCAGCAACAGCAGCCCAAAGAAACTTTGGTGTGCATAGTCTGTGGCACATTGCATCCCGATGCTACAGCCTTGGCCCTACATGTTACCCAAGAGCATGCCCATCTGCTGGATAATATCAAACTAATGCCTGCAATTCCAATTCCTCCACCCAATGCTGAGAATAAGTGCAGCCAGGCTGCTGTAGTCCAACAGAGGGTACAATCTTTGTTACAACAAATGAATCAACAGCAGCTGCCTGCCATGGACTCAGCTGGTGAGGATGAAGAGGAGGAGCCAGAAGAGGAAGAAGATGAGAATGAAGAACAGATTGAGGAAGAACAGCAGCAACTAGAACTAGAACAGGAGCCCAAGATTGAGCAACTCGAAGAGGAGGCGGACGAGGAGGAGGAGGCGAGCGTGGATCAGCCCATGGAGTTGTACTATGATATGCCGGAAGAGTTTGCCGATATGGAAGTGGGCTATCAGGAGGAGGTGTGCGGGGATTATGTTGAGGATGACTATGCCGCCGAGGAAGAGGTCTACACACAGGAGGCCAATTAGTTGTAAGTTTCTATATAAGTTTTGAATGCAAAGCGGTTCATCAAGATATGATTAGCACAACGTTTTGATTCGATGGTTTTTTTCAGAAAAACTGATGAAAATTTTAAATTTTTTTTAAATAGTTGGTACTTTTTTTTAGTACTAATTTCTCTAGTAGCTGTTTTATCGATTCAATGATCTCATCCACATCCTTGGCATAGATATGATTAGTTGGTTTAAATCTCAGCTCGATTCTTTGCGCCATCTTAACGTAGTTTCCCCTTAGCCGGGCTAATAATTTAATAATAGGAAACCGAAAGCCCTGTGCATTTATTGAATGAAGCCGTCCAAATGGCTTGGCTTAAGGCAGTGTGAAAATTGCATTCAATTATAGTCTACTATTTCTTCCTGATCGCATTATTGTTGCTGTTGTTGTTTTTCGACAAATAACACCTGGGGTAGATCATTTGCATACTTTTCGGGCTTTCATCAAATGAAACATTTGTATAGTTGAATTTGCTACTTTTACTTCTTGTTTTAAGTTTTATATGCGGATTCTATTGATATCTTTGAGGCTTCACTCACGGCCTTTTTTGTGTACTTTTTTATGATTTCTGAGGAAACTGCTTCATTTAAACGACCAGTGGAGCGTCTAGCGTTTGTTTGGCTATTGTACTGATTCAAAGATGAATCAGCACTAATTTTGTAGGAATGATACTGAAGTCAGATTGACCTTTTTGGATTTCAGTACTTATTTCATGAGTGAGTTTCATGTGTAGTACTGAAATCAGTCATGAATTGAACCAGTGCTGAGTTCAGCACTGATAAATTATGTACTGAGGCTTTCTGAGAAGGCTTTCACCATTGCGATTGTTCGTCAAATAAATTTCCAAATCAGTGCCCAAAACACTCCTATTGATTCAGTATCAGTTTCAAGAAGCGTTTTTCTTCTTCGATAGCCCAGCAAACATTGTATGAAATTTTTGATCGTTTTTGAGTCTATTATAAGAGTCATACATGCGCTCGTTTTCTGGTAATAAATGATACTTTTGTCGGGAGAAAATGGTACCCTAACCGCGACTCTTCTTTAAGAGTCGTTTTTAACCCGTTCTTTTGATCAGTTTCGACTCATTTTGCGAGTCTTTTTCGAGTCATATTTCAATAAATCTCATTTTGAGCATATTCAAGAGTCATTTTCGAGTCTTCTTTTCATCGTTAGGTATCAAACTCTCTTTTTAATCATCAAACGGGATCGAAAAAGGCTCATTAGGGTGATTTTTGTTAAAATGATCTTCCAAATGTTGGATGGGTGCTCATCAGAGATCTGCACTGCATAAGTAATTGATATTTTACACACTTGAGTGTCCCAATCATTGCAACCAAATGTATGCAGTCTTCTCAGCAAACATTTTATGAAAATTTTTTGATCACATTCGAGTCTTTTTCGAGTCCTCGGTCTGTTTAAAATAGTCATAAATGATCAGAAATTATACTTTTGTCGGGAGAAAGCGGTACCCTAGCCGCGACTCTTCTTAAAGAGTCGATTTTAACCCGTTCTTCTGATATAGCCATGTCCGTCTGTCCGTATGAACGCACAGATCTCAGAGATGGTAAGAGAATTTCGACGTGTACGGGACAAAAAACTTCTTATACTTGCAGGCAGATCAAGTTTTTATTAAAAATTTATTATTTTGTTACGTTTCGTTCGGTTTAGCTTTTCTGAAAGGAAGGTTCTGAATTGGTTTGCATCCCGAAATAATCTTGATTTAAAATATGTTCAGAAGGTTCGAACCTTCCCTATTATAAAACTGACGGAGATATTACGTTTTTTTCTAAATTGCAAGGGCCTTTGCAATTCAGGAACCGAACCTTCCATTCAGAAATGCTGAACCGAACCGAAAACAACAAAGAAAAACGGTTCGGTTCAGTTCTCTGATGAGTTTTAAAACGTAAATCGCTTTCCAATGATACTTATTAATTTCGTTTTTATTAGTAAATTTTAGTTCGAACCTCTGCCAAGGGGATCACTGATAGACCGAATTGATCCTTAGGAGAGATATAACCTTTAAGGACGACTTGACACAAATTTTACAACATTTACTCCTGTGAGTCTACCGCAATTGCCAGCCGATCACTTAATATACCAGTCTGCTTTCTTTTCTTGAAAGTTGATTTGTCGTCCTCTATTGGACAATATTCTCTTCTAACTGACATTCACCGCTTTCGAAGTGCGTTCCTAGAACTTATAGACGAATCCTACAAATCCGACTTAGTAAGTTTTGGACATTCTTATAAGGATCTTAAAGATACTCAAATGGTTTATAGGAATTCAATTTCCAGAGTGTGCGAAAAGCCACATTTCGGCAGAAATCAAAATACAGTCGAACTTCACTATTACGAACTTCTGTACAACGTAGTTTTTTATAGCAAATCAATTTCCACAACACTGCGATTTCGTTCAATACTCAAACAACTCTATATTTCGAATTTTCCATATAACGAAGTTTATTTTTATCCCTTTGAGATTCGCTATAAAAAAGTTTCACTGCATTTCATTATATGCCTTTACGAACCACTGAAACGAACCGAAACCGCGGTTCAGTTAGCTCCTAAAACCATGTAACGAACCGAACCGGCGGTTCATAAGCTGTTTGAACCTCTGAACCGAACCATTACTTATTTTCGAGTGGTTTGCATCTCTGAATTATTTATCGATCCGCCAAAGGATTGGTAAAGATCGGATGAACGGTTGTCGAGTTAAAAGGAAAACAAACAATTATGGGCAGCACCGGTCGCAACGGTGATGGGCAGCTCTTCACAGGTACAGAGTATGTTATAGTCGGGCTTGACCGACTTTCTTGAACATGTTCTTCATTAATTGTTTATTTTTGTTCAGTCAGAGTTGTTCAATTGTTCTTGTCCACTAGCTCTTGTTCTGTGAGTTGTTCTTGTTCAGTCAGAGTTGTTCAGCCGTTTTTGTTAAGTCTCTCTTGCTCTGCGAGTTGTTCAGTCTAAATTGTTCACTTGCTCCTATTCAGCCGTCTCTTGTTCTGTGAGTTGTTCAGTGACTTGTTCACTCAATTTGGTGACTCTTCAGCTGTTTTTTGTGAGTTCACTCACTTTGAAAAAAAATGAACAAGTGAAACATATTCAGTGAAATGAGCAACCTTTACCCAAGCTTCATAACTGAAACAGACAGATGGACAGACAAAGCTCAATCGATTCAGCTGATCAAGAATATATATACTTTATGTGGCTGCAAGCTTCTGGGCAAAATTGTAAAACGCTTTTCAAAGTTCCGATCGTTCCTATGGGAGCTATATGCTATAGTCATCCGATTTTGAACAAAATTTGTAAAGTTATGTGAAAGCATTCCAAATAAATAAATGCCAAGTTCTAAGACATTTCCATTGAAAAAAAAAAGTTTTTACTAAGACTACTCTTCTATGACAGCTGTACTATATAGATGTCCGATTTCGACCAAACTTAGTGGAATCATGGGAAAGCATAACAAACTAAGAAATATGAAGTTTGGAGGCGGTCCTATGACAGGCTTATGCTACAGTCATCCGATCCAGCCGGTTTATACAAATTTGCAGCGTATACGTACCGAAAGACTTCGTGCAAAGTTTGGTGAAGATAGCTTTCAACTGCGGGGGACGGATAGCATAGAAACAGACAGACGGACATGACTAAATCAACTCAGCTCGTCGTGTTGATCAAGAATATATATACCCTATGTGGTCGGAGATGCTTCCTTCAATGTTACAAACATCCAGACAATTTTAAAATACCCTTTGCAAGGGTATAAAAGTCGAAAGATTTTACCTTCAAAATTATGGTAGATATGAGTATTTTCATGTGTTGGTCTTAGATACCTGAACTTCAGTAATCCAATTGTTTGGTTTGGCTGGCTCGTAGTGATCGTATTTCTCAGTTTTCGGGAGAAGTAATGGCGTGACAAAAGCTTAAAATAATCTTGATCTGCCTGTATAAACATATAATGTGCCTACATACGAAATTTGTCGCCTCTAGGTCCTAACATCTCTGAAATCTGCATGACTTGGGTCTTGTTGATGATGATGCGGTTGTGGTAGAGTGTTGCGATTCCGCTTACGGAACCAATACTACAATATTTGAACTTTTACAACCCTAACTCCTACTGGTCTCCGTTGTCTGAAGTAGTTAGCCATGAAAATGCTTCTTAAATTTTGTCGTTTAGATTATCAGGAGGTTTTTTTTTACTTATTTAATTGACAAAGAATACTGCTTTCTCGTTGAGTGGAAAGTTAGAAATTTTAAAGAAATCATTGTAAAATGTTGGCGATTTTGTTTTACCTAACCGCCTCTTTCTTCCTTCCGAAATTACTAAACTTTTTGTAGTATTATAGTGTTAGGATTTGACCTGTGCCAAGAGTTAGCATTCCCAACCACCACAGAAAGGTACTTTTATACCAAATTTACCAAAAAAAAACTATCTTTTATTGCATTTTGAGGTGTGTTTGTTATTAGAAATTCTCCCTTTATTGCACAAAATCATTGTATGAACCGATTTGCATTCCCGAAATTCATATTTAATCATGTTTCATTATCTCTATTTGTTTGTTTTTTTTTTACATTTGTTATCATAATATCATTTCAAACTTAAGACATCCCCAATTCTTTTTAAGAATGACTTGTATTTATTTACTCAAGGCAGCCAAATATCAGTTTATTCTAATTTTTCGCTGCCTTGTCTTGCAAACACGTTTATCTTTTGAAGGTAATCGATTTTGTGTTAGTATTAAGCAACTATCGCTATACTTTTTATGCTGCTCATTTAATGGAAATTCAAACATATTGTAAAAAAAAAAAGAAACCACAAAATATTGCCGCAAAAGCCGCCCGCTGAACAGAGATTACATTAATCGCGTTACCTTATATATAAAAAAAAATACACACACACAAAAACCCAACGAGATTAACTGCATTATTTATTTATAGAAAGGGGGGGAAATCAAGGCTTGCCATTGCCAATCATTCACAAATTTGTCAGAGACTCAAATAACTTCGATTCTCAGATACGGACACATTAAACTAAAAACGAATCTATAAAAAATGTATCGCAGTGCTTATCAAAAGGGTTTTCTAACGGTGCTTTACAGTGTGGGCAGCTCACCGCTAGAAAAATGGTCCACCTATGTGAGTATATCAACAAGAAGACAAATCAAGACCATTTCACTATGTTACACCCTCAACCACAGACTAAAAACGGTTACATCAAACGTATCTACGATGAAGACATCAAATCATTGGTCTTGGAAATTATGGGCTCCAATGTCTCGACCACATTTATACACTGCCCCAGCGAGTGCAAAGAGCAATTGGGCATCAAGTTACCATTTTTGGTTTTACTTATTAAGAATATGCATAAATATTTTTGTTTCGAAGTTAAGGTAAGTTAACAATATGCAAATTTTAAGCACGGTCCGTCCATTTTCCGACTTTAGGAGTAGATTTTCCAAAATTTGAAACTGCTAAATTTCATATATTTGCATGTGTAGCTTTGAAAATGATTTTGAAACTCGGAAACCAGGGGTTAAACTTTCCGGAAGATTGGTATGAATTTTCATATAGATCTTTGAAAATAACGAACGTTAATCCCGCGCAACCTGATTTAGTTTGAGCTCGGTATCAGATGAAGTCTCGGCTCGGGATTTAACCCTTTACTGACATCAACTCCGATTTTCATGATTCTTTTTTGTTTGGTAGACAAATGAAAATAAAAATACACTTTACTTTTTTTTTATTTTATTTCAGTTTTAGTTTGTTTTTCAAAAAAGGTATGATGCGTTTTGACAATGTGTTTGGGAAGTTCTTGCCGACTTGCTGATTTCATACCTAAGATTACATATTTTGATTTTTTTTTATATAAAATGTATTAATTTAAATGAAAATTTTTACAATTATTACGTTTATTAAAGCATAAAAACGCCACATTTTCGACCCGTTTGGGGAACCGTGCAGTTTGGATACGACGCAGCCTTTGTCAGCCAAACAGGCCAACCGTTATCCTGCGACCTGGCCTTTCCGCGAAGGTCTTTTAGCTCTTTTACAAGATGTTGGATCTAGAGCCACGTTTCCCTTTTTTTGTAGCGTCCAGTTTAGTCAACGCTTCGCTATTTGTGTCGAAAAACAGCTAATACACTTTATGGACGCCTTAGCTTTGTGACTCGCTTAGCTTCTGATAAAAGCAAGCATCGTTGTCTAAAGGTGGTAAAGACTCTAACTGCCACCTTTGACTTCTATGGAATTTTGTACCTTCCATAATGCTGTCAATCAGTACGCCTCCCATACTTTATACCGACACAGACGTCGAAATTGTGTTTTTAGACGAGACGACGTGCCTTGAACAGCATTTGCCAAATACTCTGTTGTACCATGTGTACGTATGTCAACTCGTCATTTTTGACATATCCACGGTCGGGTTTTCTCCATTGAAAATTTATCGTCTCCTAATGACCAAGCGCAGCTAATGTTTCAGGCAGATGTAAAATATTACAAAATATGCGATGTTTTGTGCCTTGGTATTTCCTGGCAATCTCACAACGGGTCGCCAGGTCGTTCTTGTGGAATACGATGTTTTCTTTGCCTGTATCAAATTCGAATTTTAGCAAAGCCAGAAATATCTTAACAACAAATCTTATATCCCTTTGAGGTTTGTTGGGTAAATACCTCTTCATTTGGTTTCGAGCTTTGTACAGATTTGCTAAAGACGGAACGCATTGCTACTACCGAATTGTGTTCAGTTTCTCACTCCTTTCTAAAAGTCGCACAGTAACAATACGTTATTGTTGAAGAATGAGTTCTTAATTCTCGAAGTTTTTGCGACATACATTATATGGGAATTCCAATCTTTGGGATCAGTATTTAGGTACTTGGGTAAGCGTCAATAACATAAAAAATTATGCCTACAAATTACGTTTTCAAAGGTGATCTTGGATCTTTTGATGCACTTAGAGATTGGTTTCATTCTTTTCCCAAATATGATTTAGGAAAAAATGGAAAAAATTTCGCCAAATTCCATTTTTCTGAGGTAAGCGGTATCCACGAACACTTTGTATTAAGAATTAAATTTCGCTGCCCATTTTGTTTGATATGACAAGCACATAATGTTTTCCCAAGCGGCGAAAAGAAAACAGTTTCATTTTTTATGTGTAAAGCTGTTTGATGATATCTAACAACATTTTTGATTTACCAAATTCTAATGCACAAACACAAAAACTCCAATTAATTATTCACCTCTTTATAAACAAATTGTTCAAACATACAGTTTTTTATTAAATATGTTAATGTGAAAAGCCCCATTGGTTTACCACACACAAATTGCGGAAAATATCATTTATTTAGGGTTACCAACCTTTAATATAAAAAGTACATGTTTGACAATTTTATAATCCACACTAAAAAATGTATTAATTCGGTATGATGCAGATCGCCTCACCACCTAAAGGGTTAATAGAAAATTTCGTTTCGGGATCGCGAATTTTCCTAGCTTACTCACTTTTCTCATTCATTTTTCAGGTTCAGGACGATCAACGTTTTATGCGCCGCTTTCGTGTGTCCAATTTTCAAAGCAAAACTTCAGTGAAACCCTTCTGTACGGCCATGCCCATGGGCATGTCTCCTGGCTGGAATCAAATTCAATTCAATTTGGCTGATTTCACGCGACGCGCCTATGGTTCCAACTATCTGGAGACGGTGTCGTTGCAAGTGCATGCCAATGTGCGTATACGTCGCATTTATTTCACCGATAAGCTATACACGGAGGCTGAGTTGCCCAATGATTATCGCTTGATGGGCAAACCAAAAGATCTGAAGAAGCCAGAGAAACAATTCAAGGTGCCACCAACAGCTCGCCCGCCGTCGCCTTTGAATACAGCTCGCGGTGGTAATACTGGGCCGCAGGTGAAGACAGCGCAAGCAGATGTGGTGATTCAAGAAATGGAACCGTTTGAGCCGGAACTAAAGAAGTCGGCATCACCGCCACCACTGCAAGTGGCGTCGCCAGAGCCAGCGCCGCCGGAGCCAATGGGCGAAGAGACAGTTGGTGAAACTGAGGCCACCGAAGATGCTTACTATTAAGTTGAGTTTTAAAAGTGTTTTAAGTTAATTATTTTCTTTGAATTCAGTTGGAGAGAGAGAGAGATGGGCAGAAAAGATACTAAATTTCCAGTCTTAGATTTGAGCAGAATTTAATGGATTAATAAAGTGAGAAAAAAACGAACAAAATGTAACCTAGTTATAAAATGGATTGTAGGTAACCCAATGGGCTCGTTCCTGTTCTTTTTCGGTTTTATGCGAGGTGAACAGCGATTTGTAGACATCACTGGCCTTGGGATCCTTGGCCACACTGAAATCGGTTTTCAAACGCTTCAATTCCGGATCCTGCATGGCATTGACAGCGCCCAGGCGTTTAATTTTTGAACTAATGGAGGTAGAAGGTTTCTCTGATTTGCTGGTCGTGGGCACCACCTCCTCCTTTGTGGCCTTTTGTACCACTTCACCACCCTCCTCCAGCTTAACCTTGGCTTTCTCTGCCTTCTTATCCTTTTTCGAAGACTTTCTTGTGGCTGCTCGCATTTCCATTTTCACTTTCATCAGCTCCAAGTCCTCATCATTGCCATTCAGCACTATGACATCTTCCACCAGATAGGGCAGTTGACACAGTGGACAGGTGTTGGCCGTCGAACCCTTAATCTGCTTTAGAGCCCGCTCGGACATTACACAGCCACAAGTCCACAAAGCCACGAAACGAAATTTGCCCGACATCTCCAAGCCAATCAATTTGCATATGTAAGGGGCATGCCGTGTGTCCAGGAGTCCCTCGCTCTTATCCTCATCTGTATAGGCAGGATTGGGTGTCAATTGTAGGGTTTTGATGTCTTTAAGAGATTTGATATGTTCAGCAGAGTCGGGCATTTTTTCCTTTTCCAGCAAACGTTCGATAAGACTCTGTTTGGAGTACAAACGACCCAGGCTGCACATGGCGATGGGTTCCTGCAGACGCTGCTGGGTCAGTGAGCAGTGTAGCCAGCGAAACTCTCGTTCCGAATCTTTGTCTTTCTGCAAAGAGAGAGAGAGAGAATTTGTAGATGGACATTCTCTTGCTTGTAGTTGTTGTTCCTGGTACCCACCTGTTCGGGTTTTTGTTTAACGCGCACTAGCTCATCGCGCTTGGGTATTGTGCCACCATCGCAACCCATTTTAACAGAATTGGTATAATTTTTATTTATTTTTTTTTTTTTTTTTTGGAGTTTAGGTTACCAAGAGACCCGTAGGAAACCTGGAATTATTTGGCCGCCCACTTTTAAGTAAAGTGGAAATCGCCACTGCTGAATGTGTGTTCTTGCAATTATGTTTCGCTTTATAGTCTATGTTGTTTTCGTTAATGAAATCCTTGGGTATAAGAATTATTTGGCCGCCCACGTTGAAACGCGGAAAACGCCACGACAAATTGACTGGAATAAACCAATGTATCCAAATAAATATTAAGTAGTAAATCCAAGATATTATGCTAGCCTACACCTAACACAAATTTCCTAAATGACCAAAATCTGAACAAAATATCGATGACCGATGGAAAAAAATCGATATTTTTACTTGCTGTGCTGTTAAGAGCCGAGACTGTTAACATTTAACCTTTATTTACTGTTGTTAACATTGGTCCGCGTGAGTGGTCCGCGTGAGTGGTCCGCGTGAGTAGAGTGGTCCGCGTGAGTGGTCCGCGTGAGCCGAGTGGTCCGCGTGAGTGGTCCGCGTGAGCATGAGTACTGATATGTCAACAAACACAAATTTTAGAAGATGGAACTATCGTTTGTTAAGCAAAGCTATCGATAGCAATCGATACATGCGTTTTTGACATTTATTTATTATTTATAAAATTGTTTTTAGTGTGACAGTGTTGGAAAAGCAGTCGAAGCACCACAGATACTATCGATAGATACAGTCAATGGTTGTCGTGGCCCACAATCGATAGTATCGCTAACTTTTAAACAGAACCGAATTCTGATTATATGTTATCTGAAGGAAGAAATCGCCAAAAAGGAAGAAGGAAGGAAGGAAGAAAAACGGCCATTTTTATTTTGTCAAAAAAATTGGGAGTAATCATTTATGATATTCCTAAAATGCAGTATATGATTCAAATTGGGACGGCCACCCAGGAAAATCCACTTGAAATTTGCTGTTTTTGCACCAAAATTATGTATTTGTCTTTCGTCAAATGCACAAATGACTTTTACCATCTAAAAAATGTTTAAAGTGCGGGGCAGACTGAGTGGTCGAAAAACTGTTAATTCATCAATTGGAAAGGATGCAAAGGGCGAAGTAATTATTAAAAAGCAATTAATTAAACAATTGTTGTATTATATATAATCGTTATAAAAATGTTATAAATCAAATTTCAAACACTATTTAGTATACAATGGTCACACTTATTTGGTAGCCCTAATTCATCGATAAGTGTGCGCCACATGACCGCGTCATGGTGAAATTAAAAGTCCATCTTTAGTATTTGGTGAGTTAGTACCGGCGTCACTTGTCAAGCGAATTTTCGAGCGGTCTTTTCTTCGTCGTCATTTAACGAGAAAAAACCAAAGTGAAAGCATTAAAATTTAGCGTTTAGCTAACAAAAATACTCCACAACCAAATACTGAACTATAGGTAAGTGCTGGTCCAGGTTTTAACACAATAAACGCCTGAAAAACTCTTATGTTAATTTGTATTTCACTTTGCATGTGCAAATCTGTTTTTTTTTACTGTGTATGTGTGTGTGTATGTGTGCAGCTTGCAAGAAACTACAAACATGGGTAAAAAATCCGACACTGAGAACGCGAGCCATAAGTCGTCGGACGAGGAAGAGGAGGAATACGCGGTGGAAAAAATTTTGGATCGACGCGTCCGTAAGGGCAAAGTGAGTAGTGGGGTGAATACGGGAATGTGCGCTTTGAGTTGGGATGCTGATCTCTCTCCCTCTCTTTCTTTCTCTGTGGTTCTTACAGGTTGAGTACTATCTAAAATGGAAGGGATATGCCGAGACTGAAAACACTTGGGAGCCGGAAAGCAATCTGGATTGCCAGGACTTGATACAGCAGTACGAGCTGAGCCGTAAGGATGAGGTATGTGTAGTAAGGGGCTTAGGCTAGGCTTGGACTTTAAGTACAGTTGTGATTTCAGGCCAACGCTTCCTCGGCTAAAAAGGATCGTCCTGGCAGCAGCACCAAGAATAAGGAAACCGGGCGCACCAGCACCACAGCCAGCAGCAGCGGTGGAGTCAAACGCAAATCCGAAGAGCCAGGTAGCAAAACGCATATTTTTTTTTCTCTCTTTCTCTCTTGACCTATTTCAATTAGGGACCGAAAATAACAAATATCATATTTTGAGCCGGGCATTTGCTTACGGACAGAACGAAAAAAGGGAGCAAAAAAACTTGATTCTGTTTTTGCTCAATTCAGTTGCGCTCAGAGCAAAGAACGCTTTTTTCGTTTCTGTTTCTCTCGAGAGCAAACTGTCTTTTGCGTATGTATGCGTGTGTGTCAGGCCAAGTGACTTATGGCCAGAGCTTGCAAATAACTCAACAAAAAACAGTTTGGTTACGGACACAACGAAAAGAGGGAGCGAAAAAACACTTGCAGTTCTGTTTTTGCTCAATTCTATTGCACTCTGAGCAAAGAACGCTTTTTTCGATTCCGTTTCTCTCGTGTTTTTCAGTGACACTTTTGCCGAGAGCAAACTTTCAAACTGTCTTTTGCGTATGTATGCGTAACGTCGCATGCCTGTGTAAATTAAATGAGTTAGGATAATTTTTAACAAAAAAGTATTAATTTTTTATTTTATTAAGCGCAAAAAAACTACATTTTTATTAAATTATTTTCATTCATAAGCCCATCGCCTGCCGCACGAACAAATCAACAACAAAAACATTTTTCGCAGACACTTTTTGTGTTCTGCTCATTTGGAGCAAGGTATACTTAACAAGGTAACCGCACTTGCTCTCTCATTGCCTCTTATATAAATGTCAAAATGAGCGAGAGAGTAATGAATTTTTGCTCTCCCTTGAGTCAAAGCAAAGAAATTTGGACGTGCATGCAATATACACATATACATATGGAGCCATAGCAAAAACACGTGAAGTCTCAAACAAAATTAAGAGGCAAAACAGAAAAAATTCGTCCGCGGCTCACGACTGTTGTTCACAGACTGACACTCAAGCGGCAAGCAAAGAGAGCGAGAGGACGCGTGCGGTTACCTTGTTAAGTATACCTTGATTTGGAGACAGTTGTTTGGAGAGCACTTGCTCAAAAGTGTTTTTGCCTGTGGTTCAAGGTTCCTCAAGAAAAGAGGCTCTGTGTCTCTCTCTGATGTCCTCACTACAACTGCATTTTCGCATTTGGCGAACTTTCCAACACTACATTAAGGCGCGCTAAAAAGGCAGAAGTTTAGAATTGGCATTGATTTTACATTTTCATAAACTTATTAAAAATTACAATAAAAAAACACAATGTATTGGTCTGAAAAGGCTGCAAGCCATATGTTGGACCTCTGGCCAGAACACACCAATGGATTGGTCGCAATAGTTCTAGCATTAACAGAGAATAAATCAGAGCTCTTAAATAACAATTGAACTTTTTTGCCTTTGCGGTCCGTTCAATAACAAAACCGGAAAAATCAATGCACGCTTGCTCTCGCTCTGAGCAGAACACTTCGTTTGTGCTTTTTTTCAGTTGACTGTTCTCAGTTGAGCTTTTCTTGTTTTGCTCATTCAATAACAATTTATAAACAATTGGAATGTTGTACCATGCTCTTTGGAGAATATCCCAAAGTTGAATTTTTACATCCACATTTTGCTCTCGGAACCAATCCTTTACTACTCGAGAGGCGAGCTTCGGGTCATTATCCTGCTGGAACTTCCATAAAATTGGCATATTATCCTCGGCATATGGTAGCATCACCATCTCCAATAGATCTTTGTATACGAATCTGTCCATTATTCCGTCAATACGATGAATCGGCATTAGGCTACCACCTCCATGTTTCACAGTTTTATATGTGTACTTGGGATCAAATTCTTTGCCTTTCGGACGACGAACATTCCTTTTGGCATCATTTCCAAATAAATTTATTTTGGTTTCGTCACTCCAGAGGACATTACGCCATCGAAGAGCACACAATAACGTGACTAACCTTTTCAGTTGCCAAAAACAAACTACTAATCGAAATTGGCTGCTAATGCAAACTTATGCTGGGTTTATACTGCGTCACAGAGTGTCACATTTTAGTGTCACAATGTCAAATTCGTATGGAGATGTGACATTGTGACACTGAAATGTGACACTCTGTGACGCAGTATAAACCCAGCATTATGATAAACATATGTGTCCGAATATAACAAAAACAAAATATCGATAATCGAAAGTACACAGCCCGCGAAAATTCAAACAAAATTCACCTTTTCCTCGTACATAGATCCATAGACCCATAGATCACCTATATGTGAAAATATTTGTTATAGGGCGCTTGGTTAAAAGGTTAAATTGTGGCTCTGACAGTTTTTTGCGCTTAAAGGGGGGAGGAATTTTCCAAATCTGAAACAAACTCGTTTTGCATCTGGTATACACCTAACTACATTTGGGCTCTAGCTCTTATAGTCTCTGAGATCGACGCGTTCATACGGACAGGCGGACATGGCTAAATCGACTCGGCTGTTGATGCTGATCAAGAATATATATACTTTATAGGGTCGCAAATGCTTCCTTCTACCTGTTACATACTTTTGCACAACTTCATGATCCCCCTTTTCCCATTTTCAATGGGAACAGGGTATAAAAAGTAATAACAGTTAAGTTCCCTGATTTTAATCAATCTCTTTCTCTCAAACAGCAGGCGGCGGCAAGGCCAAACGCTCGGACCTTGATCTGGATAGTGCGGATGCTTTGGCCAATTCCAGCACTGGCTTTGATCGTGGCTTGGAGGCGGAGAAGATTTTGGGAGCCTCTGACAACAACGGTCGCTTGACATTCCTGATCCAGTTTAAAGGTGTTGACCAGGCGGAGATGGTGCCCTCAACAGTAGCGAACAATAAGATACCGCAGATGGTGATACGGTTCTACGAGGAACGCTTGTCGTGGTACTCTGACAATGAGGATTAGATGCCCATTTAGCTGCGCTACTTATTACAGATCACACTCACCTAAGTTGAACCAGCGGATTAACCTTTCATTTATTTAGTTTTCATAGAAGTTTTGTATTATGTACACAAACACAATTTTGAATAAGAGGAACATAAAATATAATTGTTTGCGTTCAGGCGTTCAACAGTTTGTTGGCCACATTGCATTCCGAGTTTTCCAATATATTGCCACAACAAGACCAATGCCGCCTGCCCGGATGTCCTGTATGTCCATGACCGCAACCCGAATAGCCAGGCATGTTGCCCTCACAGGAGCATCTCGCTTTGCCCGAACAGAAGGAACAGCAATGATAAATACCGTTATGTGGACGCACTTGGCGTGCCTGAAAGGTGAATGGACTGCCGTTGATGGCCCTCTCATTGATGGTCACGGTCAGCAGTAAAGTGCCCTGAGCATCGGGTGTAAAACCGATGCTATATGTGCCATCACGATGATCGGAAACATCGATGGGCAAGAATTTTGGAATTCAAGTCCTTGTATTTAATCATGCATTGAATTTCCAGGCCACCATGACAGAGCGATACACCATCCGCATCACGTGAATGTAACAAGAGATCCGCCTTCTTGTGTAGACGCAGCTGGGAGAAGCCTGAACACAAGAAAATTGAGTAACAAAGTCTGGAGGGTATAAAAAGCGTGGGGTCTACTGTTACTCACCCTCCCATTCGAGGGTACATAGCGAGGGCTCTACCACTTGCATGGTTATAATTCCATATAGCGGTATATCCTGTTGATCTTTGGTGGCCGGAGCACGTATTTTGGGCAGAAAATGCAACGAATCTGAGATCTAAATCAGAAAGTTTGATTGATTATAAATGGGACAAGGGAAGACTCCATCACTTACCTTGGGATCCACTGGTGGCTTAAATTGCTGACAAAATTCAAAACGCTTCAAAAGAATGGCCACAAAGCTAAGAATTTCCACATCGGCCCCCATGTCACTCAGCTCCTGACTAAAGCGTACTGCCTCCAGAGCCTGTTGGGTGCGTTTCTCTGTGGGGATAAGAAAGATCATATTAGATAGAGATGGAGACAGGAAAAAAAACGTGTAAGAACTCGAAATTTTTTAAGTGAGGAAGCGGACGGGAATTGAATTTAAACCTGAATTCTGAATGGGCTGGATGGTTTTGTTTCTAAAATTGAAGGAGATAGAGGAAGGAGATGAAGGTAGATTTAAAAAAACCTGTAGAACCCAACAAATTTCAAATTTGTGTTAGAAAATATTTGGAAGATGAAAAAGGATTTGCGGAACTCAATCCGATTACAAATTTTTAGAAGGTTAACAGAGACTGGAACCGGGAACAGTATGCCAGCTGGCTGGAAAAAGTTATATTACTAGTAAGACAAACAGATATTTATCTTAGGGCGAGGCAAGCAGACGGCCTATTGGTCGCCTATCTTGTATCCACAGGTCTGACAGTAAGCGGTCTCTATATCTGCTGGTGTGGCGGTTGATCTGTGAGCAAACTGGTAGAATGCCAAGGTCGTTTTAGATGGTGGTGTTCCGCGCGTACCAGGGACCATCGAGTATTCTGCGTAAGATCTTGGTTTGCATCGTTTAGACCCTTTTGATGTAAGTGTCGCAGGTAGTACCCCAGAGGCAGATACCCCAGGTGCAAGTCGGAATGATTACTGACTTGATAATCAATATCTTGGCGCGTATCGATAGCCCTGTCCAATTTGTTAGCCTTGGCATAGCCACAGCTCGATTAATGTGGTCAGACCAAGTAAGTCTCCTGATCAGTGTTATGCCCAGGTACCTGACAGAGTGTTTATGTGGAATGACTGAGTCGTTCAGCTTAAGCCTCGGTGTGTTGCCCTCTTTTTTTGTAAAGGTACAGTGCTGGCTTTTTTCTGGATTGACCGCAATGTTCCAACGGGAACAAGCACTAAAGAACCGTCCAAGAACCTAATCTATAAAGAAATAATTAACTAGGAAAGCAACAGCACGGAAGACGCCTGGGATTTAAGCTCAACATGCATCACAGATCCTGGAAGGTGAGCTGACATTCAGTTGGGAAACAATCAGCGTGCAACCATTAGTAGGAGAGGCGTGCCAAGACAACACTTAGGCTAAATTGATGAGGCGAGCCGAGCGACGCCTTCCACGGATCGCTGGGATGTCATCGGTTAAGCCCTCTTCTGAGCCTGTTTTTCGCCAGATCAGAGGCAATTCATGATAACTGCTGGTATGCATATTTGTCTGGACACATATGGGCAAAATTTTCAGATCGCGGTAAATAGTAGTATGCCTCACATAGGACTCGTCTTATTGAGGACTCCAATTTCTTAAGAGTTGTAGAGCAAAACGTATAGCGGGAAACCCCAGATCCAGGATGTCTTGATGATAGCCTTGTATACAAGGACCGCTACGAGGCTTGCAAAGCCAGTCAAGCTCTTCGCCTTAGCTAAAACGGTAGCTGCCCGAGTCACATGGCCCTTCCAGGTCAAACGGCGATCCAGAGACACACCAAGGTACATGCGGGATCCTAGCGGTTAAGGGTCGCACCTAAGCAGCTTTCCCGGCAGCTGTTTCAACGGTTTGCGCATCGTCATCCAGAAACTGCTGGACCTTAGCCGATGCCCTTCTGCGGCCTTGAGTGCCGGTCCGAGAACACTGCAATTTGACGGATGCTTGATCGCTCGCCTAGCAGAAGACACCGCAGCTGTAGATACTTGGGACTTGAGCTTAAAAAGCAGGCCATCATGCCAAACGCAATCAAACGCTTGCGGAATATCGAGGAAAACGACAGAGCAGTATTGGCGGTTCTCGAAAGCTTTCAAAATGTGGTTGGTGATTCTGTAAAACTGCTTACGCGCAGAGTGTCCTCCACAAAAGACGAACTGGTGGTCTATTAAAGCATCTTTAACCGAACTAACTGCCAAAATACTAAAAAGAAATATTCTTTCAAGCATTTTGGAGAAAGTTGATAGCTGACTTGGTCCCTTGGTTCTAACTCGCATGCAAACGAATTGCTAAGTTGCAAATTGGAAGTTTCTAAATACAGTCGGTCGTTCAGTTCAAACTAGCGGACATTTTGTGCCCCACTCCACAAGCAATCACCTTTTCGTTATCTCGTTTCGCCGCAGACTCTGTCCTAAATCTCGCTTATTTTGAAGAAATTGTGTAGCGATCTGGACGGTATTTGAGGAGTGGAGGTCGCAATCGGAACGGGATTAAGATGATAATTTAATTTGTGATATGGAGGGGATTAAATTGTCTATTTTACGTTTGAAGATTGAAACAGGATTGAAGAATAAATTAAATTTCGTAAAAATTAGGTGGGGAATGGCTCTGGACGCAATGGAACTTGCAATTAATAGATGGCAACAGGAAGAAATGATATTGAACGTGAAATCGTGACACATCTGGACAAATGTAAATTCGAATTGGGAGGAACACTAGAGAATTGCACTGATTGAAGGGTCGGTTTTGAGACTGGACGGGATTGAATATAACATTCATGTTCGTGATCGGGAGGATAAAATATTAAAAATTTAGGTTCGATATGGGGAAGGGATAAGTCTATACAGGATTGAATTTACAATTTAAGTTCTGGATCGAGAAAAAATAAAGTTGGAAATAGGTTTGGGATTGGTACTGGAAGGGTTAGAATTTAAAATTCAAGGATGATGTCGAAATGGGTTCGAATTGAACAGGGCGGGATATTACTGAAATCGGAATGAATTTAAAAATAAAAGTCGGCAAGGGATAAATGCGAGGCGAGATTAAATTGAAAATTAAATGTGTTGAAGTCCGGAAAGAACAGGATAGATGTGGTTTCGAAAGGAAATAAACGGTAAGGAGTCGAGATGAGATAAAGACGGGATCGGAGGGGTTTTTAAATGTGGATTCAGAGCGGAAATCGAGTTAGGCTCGGGACGAGATTGGAGGATTAAAAGTGAGTAGAGGTCGAAAACGGGACGGGTTTAAGTACCATAATTAAGTCAGTAATCGAAGGATAGAATTTACTAAGTAAAGTACAATTTTGTGTAGGGGTTTCCATTTTTTCCTCTCAACTCACCCAAATCCAATTGCTGCTTGAGTATTATCTCCACTTTCGATTCCCTGGCTCGATTTATTTGCTGCAAAAGTGTACGCCGATGTACCTCCAATGCCGCAAAATATCCCTGCATATAACGCTCCACCTGCGCCTGTATATCATCACAACGCGCATTGATGCCACGTGCAATCTCATTGAGACGCTCTATAGAATGTTCAGCATATTGACACAGGGGCCGTGTCTGCTCGGTAGCCTCCCGTAGCAGCTTTCCCTGATGGCCAATCGCTCGTTGTATATTCTCATGTCGATGACCCTTGTGTAGTAACACCAAACAGTCCGGACAGGCCAATTGCTTGCAGGGCACACAAAACGACTTCAGCTCGAAATTGGAATGGAGTCCACATTTAAGCACCATCTTGCTGTTATCTCCCAGTCCCAGTTGCTGTTGTTTTTGCTTGCGTGCTCGCCTTAGCTCCATGATGCTACGCATACGATGATTGGAGGTGCTACGTTGACGTTCGTGAGCCTCCTTGCATAAGGTGCAAAGATTGAGAGTGCAACTAATGCAATGATAGGTGGCCTGGAAGAAAGTAAACGCAATAAGGTGCTGACAACAAATTCACAAATTTCCTTGTAGCTGGTTTCAAGGTCCTTAACGAGAGAAAGAGCTCAAAATGCGAACAGACAATATTACAAGGCAACAAAATTTTAAAAGTTTCTATATTCGGGACACTTAACAATTGCTGGTAATGTAAAATTTCACGCTTAATTCAAATCTGCTCTGAGATACATATACTTATATGTGGAAAGTAGAACGGTTTTTGAGATATCGTCAAATTTTCATATTTCATGTTTTGAAAAAAGGTAAGTGTAAAAATAGTATTTAAATTTCCCATCTAACATTCGGAAAGTATACTTTGAGGGGCTTTTATATTAGCTCAAAAGTCATTCTGTAAACACATTAAAAAAGAATACTAGATAGCCAATGTTTGCTCAGAAATAAGCGAATAACATCGGCAAACGGTAACAAAATTCATGTAAGCACAACTTTTCTAACAAAGAATTTAATGGACTAATATAATAAATGCTAAGAAAAAATAGCTTGGATCAATTTTGTTAAACCAGGGGGGTTAAAGTAGAAATTTCCCAAAAAAAAGTTCAAAATACCAGAACTGTAACTCGCATTTATCAGCCATCGCATTACATATTTGAAACCATTGATTAAAAAATACTAGAATCTCCTCAGCGCTATTGGAATTAACAAGTTTATTTAAAACCAGATGGTCCATTCGGCGAGTCTTTTCAAGTTAACTGAGCAAAATGTGCACTAAACCGTTTTTGGGCCATATCTTCAGATTTTGGGGGTCCCCGAGGAAAACCAAGTATGAGGAAGTGCTGTAAGAGACCTGCTCTACAGCGTATGCCGGGTTATTGCTTTTTTGTGAAATTTGCAGCACTGTGTAATAGACCAGGAGTTAATAACAGAAAGCTAACTATTTGTTACACTAACACTTTCAGAAATATTACATAGAGGACGACTTACGTAGATTTGGACGTCATCAGCATACTTATAGAGTTATTATTATTATTATAAAGAAATTATCACGAAATAACAAATTGCGCGTAAACTTATGGAGTTATAGATAGTATTTTGATGTAAAAGTACTCGAACAATGTCAACATTTGAAGGGTCTTTCGCCCGTATGAGTGTGTATGTGAGTCTCCAGACTTGTTTTAAGAATAAATCCCTTAGAGCAGTGGGAACATTTAAATGGTCGCTCGTTAGTATGGTTGAATAAGTGAACCTTTAGATTGCTCATGTTCGCAAATGCCTTCAAGCATTGGGAACACTTGTAGGGTCGCTCGCCAGTATGAATGCGCATGTGTCTATCCAGATTGTTTTTATGGCTAAAGGCCCTTAAGCATTGGGAACACTTGTAGGGTCGCTCGCCAGTATGAATGCGCATGTGTCTATTCAGACTTGGTTTCGTCACTAAAGGCCTTTGAGCAATGCGAACATTCGAAGTATCTCTCGGCAGTATGAGTGCGATTGTGCCTTTCCAGATGGTATTTTGATCTAAATGTCTTCGAGCAATGTGAACATTGGAAGGGTCGCTCGCCCGTGTGAATGCGTTGGTGAGTCTTTAGAGTACATTGCAGGGTAAAAGTTTTCAAGCAGTGGGAACATTCGAAGGAAGGTTTGGCAGTAAGAGGGCGAAGGTCTTCCTGTGTGTTAGTTTCGATCTCCACACTTTCGTCCCCTGAAAGATCTCTTTTATCACTTTTAAAGATATTTTTTCGCCTGACCATGGTCCAATCATCAAAGAACTCCAAGAAGGTTTTGGTTTCGTTTGCCTCCAACAACTTTGACCCATCCTCTAGCTTGTCCCTGCGCTGCGTCCAATCCTCTTTGGCCAGTTCTTCCAAGAATGAAGTGGTTTCATTCTGCTCCAACAGCTTTGACCCCTCCTCTAGCTTGAACTGACGCTGCGTCCAATCCTGGAGGCTCTTCACACTTTTCTCATACCGCCGCTTGAAACTCAATGCAGTTTTTGCCGCCGCCAAGCATGAAGGGCATATCCATTGGGGTAGATCCTCATCAGGTTTAATCACACTTCCAGTCACCTCCTCTATTATGAACATTAAGCCGTCCTGCTCCGCGTCGTTGAATATATTTCGCCAGTTGGTGTTGATACCCTCCGCCGAAATGGACATGCAAACGCGACATTGCTCAACCATATTTAGGCCCTTGGCTCTGTAGGCCAATCCACTGCAAGATCTCGGTTAATAACCAATAAATATTGCAAATATTGATGAATGTTTCAACAAATGAAGAAATTGTAAACAATTGTGAGGTTAGTGTGACCGTATGTGGTAACAGCGATAATGCTAACTTGGACTAGCTTCATTTCGTTTCTTTTTAAGGTTAGTTTCTACCCCTGGACCTCATTTTTGTATGCCTCGCTAAAAAGTGAATTGCACAAAAACCATAAGAGATATTGCCAATCGAATTTTTTATTGAATAGATAATAAATGAAATTAGAAATTAAATTTTTTGATTTGTTGTTGTTGCCCATCAAATTAGGAATGGTATTTTTTTTATCTTTAGATCGAAATGGTCATCGAAATGGACATGTAAATAATAAATGTTTTGGTTTACGTTTTTTTTTCAGAAATTTAGGAATTTTTAAACTTGCCGAAAATTAAATTTCTCAAAAGTTCATATTTTTCATATTTAAATCAAAACAATGGTATCTTAAGAACCAGAACCAAACTTTAGTTTTGGTTTTTCGTGATCGTTATTCCATTCAGTCTACGTAGAAAAAAATTTGTTTTGAATAGGGTAATTCATGTGGCTACAGGGGCTAAAAATGTGATTAAACCTCGTCCCAATTTCTCTTAAACCCGACACTCTGGGGGAAAACGGACAATTTATTTGAGTTCTCTGGTTAAAAAGCAGGAATGCAAACCGGATCTGAACCGAACCGAACCGCTTTTTTCAGCTGGTAAACCGAACCGCTAACCGAACCGGCGTCCCTTCGAAAATGCTGAACCGCACCGAAAGCCACAAATGAAAACGGTTCGGTTCAGTTCACTGACTAGTCCCAAGACGCACAAACTTTGGGAATTTTGATCGAATTGCTACGATAGGTCCTTATTGATGCCGGATTTATGTAGCACCCAAACATTTTGAAACATGCAATAGTCCACCGACCTCTGAATATGCCTGTCATAAGTTAACATTCCGCCTTTGAAAGTTGCTAATCGATTTGTTTGCATATATCATTTTCTTTACGGGACGATATTCTCATTAGTCTGTCGAGCTTCTTCATCTTAATCCAACTTTAGCCAGGAGTATAGCTATTAAAGTTATATCATTATGGACGAAGCAGGCACATCCAACTATTCAAACACTATAGGTGAGCTTAAATATTTTAAAAAGTTTTTCGGTATAAAATAGCTCTCCCTGAGAAAATTTTCAAAAAGGATTTAAAGGATTAGCTAGACCACATAGAAGTGGTTCAAAGAAAAACCCGGGGTGTAATACCTCTTAAAACCAGAACTAGTACTTTATAGTGTGTTTGATCCAATTTTATTTTTCATCAAATAGTATATCCCACCTAGGTTTATAGTTTTTCAAACTTCTGCAGCTTCAAAAGTCCAAAACCATATTTTTGAATGTTAGACTTCAGAATTAAAGGGTTAAGGTGTGGTGGAATGAAGGGTAATCTTAGAACAAAAAGAAGTTTTGGACTTGCCGCAACTTCAAAAGTCTAGACAAAAATGACTTTCAGGGTAATGCAGACGTTATACTCAACAAAAGGCTTTAAGGGCTGACATAATTAGCGTGAAATTAAGAGCGATCCAAGAAAATAACACGTTATCGGACTGCCTTTCCTTCGAAACTTCGGAAAAATATTTTTTCGCGCAGACTTATGGCTTGAGACTCGGCAAAATTAAAAACGATCCTTGAACAGAAATGCGTTTTTGACAACTTTTGGACTACCTTACCATCGAAAGTCTGGAATAGAAAGAGATTTTCGAACAGATTTAAGCAAAATTCGGGACGTTATCTTTAAGGGTTTATGTTCGGCGGGTATTAGGGCGAACCACTGAACCGAACCAGACCTTATTTCCAATCGGTTTGCATCCCTGTTAAAAAGTTACCTTTTTATGTAAACTTGTGTAATATTTCAGGAATTCGAAAACGGAAACGTGCCTTCTTAAATATATTACAATTTTCGAATGGACCACTAGACCGAACCGCAACCGCGGTTTAGTTAGCTCCAAAATCGAGGAATGAATCAAACTCGAACCACTAAATCGAGAGGTTTGCATCCCTGGAAAAAGTTCTTTAACAGGACACGTCCCTGCTTTGTTGCTAAGAAGCGCCTATCCATCTATATGTCAGTATTATACATCTTGGAAAACGAACCCAAAAAGAACAATTCAATGATCATGGATTTAGGCCCTCGGTGGGCCCGTTGTAGACTTGCAACTCGCTTCGTTATTCCGTTTTTTTTTGGGGGACTTCAGAAACATATAAGTGCCTAACGTTATCTTCAGTGATGTGCTGGATTTAGTGTAAAAGATGTCGACAGTATTTGAGACGTGACGATTTTGTACCTTGCCCACATGCAATTTTCTTTTCAGATGTTAATAAAAGAACAAAAGAACTGTCCCTGCATATCAAAATAAAAAACCCACTGAGCGCTCCGCGTTCTCATGCCTTTCAACAAAACTGTCTAGTTAAATCAACCATAATTCTGCTGAAGGTCATATGTTTACCTATATTGTACATGTGTATGTAGAGCAGGGGCCGGCAGCTTGCTATCTGGCGTGCACACGAAAAATCTCAAAGCAGCGCTGCTTCCACACACACGGTATAAACTGTTAAAGCTCCGCTGCGTTACGTGTTCGCGACGCAGTCGTTCACACACACCAATGCAAAAATGTGAATGTATTTCTTGCCTGCCTCTGATGTAGAGGGTCTAACGCTTTTAACTCTGAAGGGAAATCCTTAATTACATTTCAAATGTTTTTCAGTTTTTTGTTTAGTATTTTGCTTGCCCAATTTGGTTTATTGCTGGCTCGAAATTATCCATCTCATACAAAGAATAAAACGGCCGCGTTTTGCTTCCATTTTTCGTGTAAGAGCGCATTACTTAAAACTTAAATTGATTATGGAATGACGACAGATCTAAATCCTCAAACAAACGGACGGACATAAAAACTATTAGCGACCAAAAATTCTTATTTCTTACACTGATTTCCTCACTGCAGAGAGAGCACCAAACCCTGGAGATGACATCATCGCCTGCCTGCAGACGTAGCGCCTCGATTCTTCGCACCAGCAAAAAGTTCTGCGGCAATTGACGTAGTCCACCCAGTGGCAAATCCGTGGGAAACTTACAGCTGTGACATCGTATGCAACGGGTTTCATTTGCCAGGCAATTTCGAGAGGAACGCTTGCTATCGCTCTTGGACTGGAAAATATCTCAAATATTTCAGTTTTCAATTCTATCTCTTAAGAACCCAAAACTCACCCTTAAGACCAGTCGATCCATGGATTTCTTGCGTCTCAAACTTAAGCTGGCTCCACGCTGTCTGGCTGGCGATATGGTGGCCAATTCACTGGCACTGGAACCTTCTACCAACTCTGAGCGTAAACTATAATTGGAACGATCCTCGCTGTGAGACTGATCCCACATGGCTTCCTCCTTAAAGTTCTCATGGACCAGGCACTGCAGACAAAAGGAATGAAGACAGTGCAAAGTTCGGGGATCCGTATAGACATCCATGCAGATGGCACACTTCAGATCATCGGGAAAGACCACAAACGTCTCGGGTGGAGTACTGGGACGTAGGGTGATGCTGGGCGAGGGTGAAGGCGGCTGTGAATCCACTGGAGAATTGTTAATCGAGGGCGAACGACTTCTGGCCAGGGGAGAAGGTACATCGTAAAGTAAAAGCAACCCCGGTTGGGCGGCAGGCAAGGCCGTATCCGGCGTGGGTGGCATTATTCTGACCTCTGGTGAGGGTTTTGGGTTGGGCAAACGTTTCGATTGGGCCACAGTCACATTGCTGGCCTGACTGCTGCTGCTGCTCTGCACGGACACTGAGGAGGCGCCACTCAGTACCTGATCCAAGAGGGATTCGGGTGAGGTGGAGATGACACTTTCACCACCAGCCAAACTGCTGCTGTTGCTTGGCTCGCTATTGCTATCCCCCACATCCTGATAAGTGTGAGGTGCAGTTAAACCCAGGGTACGCGAGCGTCTAATGCAGTTGCTCAACTCTAGACCCGGTAGCTTGGGCACAGCAGATGGCGCTTCATTCAACGCAGGCTCCACCTTAGGAGCTATGGTAAATGTAAATAGCTGAGGGGCAGACTTACGACGCACTGCATCTGATGACGGAGGCAGGGTCTGTAAATGCTGACCTTCTTTTTTTCGTAGCAAAATCTTGGACGAGTTTAGATTAAGCTGTAATTTGCTCTGCCCCACCGTGGGTGACAAGATGGGCGCGGGGGCTGGTGCTGGTATGGGCACTTGCACTTCACCCTGGAGGCACTTGTTACTTCTACGCTTAAACATTATTTTCGTGGGGTTATTTTTACTCATTTTTCCCGTTGACTTTGTGACAACTGAGTGTTTGGTTGGTAACTAGTTCTGGTTACACATGCGGAGCCCCCCCATTGACAGCTTCTTAATCTAATTACACCATTCGACTCGGGGAGAATGCCAATGGAAATAAACAAATGACAATTGTGCAATCGTTTTGTGGCGGTGGCTCATTCTGTTGCAGGCACTTGGCTGGTCAACATCTTAGTTAGTTCTTTGGGGTATGTTTTGGTAAAAAGTTCCAGTCTTCGGCTTCGTAAGTGGACATTTAGCGGACAAAGTATTAGTTTTAAATAAGAATCACTGTGACCTTTAATGAACTTTAAGAACAATCAGGCATGTTCTTAATTCCGCTACGTTTTGAAAAATAAAAGAACTTTTTTAATTGCAACAACGTCTACTAGACACAGTTACAATATGATCCAAAATAAAAAGGGATGAAAAGGAAAACAAAGATTAAATTGAACGCCTTCTGATCCGTTGGGGGTACTTTATTAGTCATAGTGACCAGCTACGCCCCTGCTCACAGCGTTGGTGATCAGAAGGAAGTTAAAAAAAGTACTTACCTACTATACTTACCTAAGTATACCTAATACCGGTATGAAATGAGCGTTTTTTGTGAAAAATAAAACACTAATTATTAATTGGAAAGTAAAAAACATTTTATTCAAAGTATTGGCCATTGTTTTCTACACATTTTTGTGGATACCACGCCAATAAAATTGTTCGTCTTTTAAGGGGTCTTCTCATCAAGACCCTTTTAAAAATTCTTTTGACTTTTTTATTTCTTGTATTACAAAGGTTCAAAGTAAATAAAAATTTTTTTGCCTCGATACGAGGGCTGTTCAAAAAGTAATGAGACTTCAAAGTTGGTGGTGAAAAAAAGGTGTCGTCACGGCGGCCACGATTCCGGGTCTCCGGAGCGTCCGAATTGAAAAAAAAACGGGGTTATAATCAGTATAGATGTAATTCTCGCCCATTTTGTGTTTTTTGACAAAATGGCCATTCAAAAAAAAATTTCAATTTCGGGCTTTTTTTGTAGTTTAGTGTAAAAAAAATAGTAAAAATTTTTTAAAATTATGGTCGAGCTTCAGCCGAGAAGGTGACATTTGCGTCGATTCCACTTTGTTTCAGAAAATCGGTCCAGTGAACTGGAGAATCAGGCCGCCGTTCGAAAACGTGGTTTCGGATACTAAAATACATTCTCCGTCGTCAAATCACCTAGAACGGAAAACTTAACCATAGTCAAAATACGAGGTTTTAAAAAAGTTGCTCAATGAGAAGACCCCTTTAAGTTTGCAGTTGCTTGGGAATTTAGGTCACATTGGGTCACTAAAAGGACTATATCTCCTAAACTAATTCGAGTTTTCGAAAATCCTTTTGGTATTTGATATCACTATAAATAATGCAAAAAAAAAAGCGAAAAAAAGTTGTATAGAAATTAAAGCAAACCAACCAGACACTCAATTTTCGACCTCCTTGTAGGAATGAAAGTGCTGCTCAGCCAATGCGTGTCCCATCGATGAAAACAAATGGTAGTCGGAAGGAGCCAAGTCTGGTTAATACGGCGGGTGGGGTAGCAGCTCCCCAGCCAAGGTTTTGATTGTATCCTGAACCGGTTTTGCTTTGTGTGCAGGTGCATTGTCATGGAGCAAAATTACCTTGCCGTGTCTTCTGGCCCATTCTGGTCTTTTCTCGATCAATGCATGGTTCAAATTGATCATTTGTTGTCGGTAGCGATCAGTATTAACGGTTTCACCAGGTTTTAGGAGCTCGTGGTACACCACACCTTTCTGGTCCCACCAAACACACAGCATTGTCTTCTTGCCGAATTGATCTGGTTTTGCAGTTGAGGTTGATGGTTGTCCCGGATTAACCCATAATTTTTTCCCATTAGGATTCTTAAAATAAATCCATTTTTCATCGCCAGTAACAATCCGATGCAAAAACCGATTTTCTCTCGTGTATTTGAAGCAAAATTTCACAAGTGTTTTTTCGGTTTTCCATCTGTCTTTCATTCAATTCATGTGGCACCCATTTCCCACACTTTTGGATCTTTCCCATAGCTTTTAAATGGTCAGAAATTGTTTGTTGTGCAACATTTAACATTTCTGCCATTTGCTTTTGACTCAAAGTGTCATCTCCATCCAATATCGTTTGCGATTCACTTTTTTGGTGGTCTTCCACGTTCTTCATTTTTCACATCAAAATCATTATTTTTGAACCGTTGAAACCATCTTTTGCATGTTGCTTCTGATAGAGCATGATCACCATATGCATCGATGCAACTCTGCAGCACTTTTATTCAAATGAAAACAAAAAATTAATGCTTTTCGCAAATCATTACTTTCTGGTACAAAATTCGACATTTTTAACACGGTGAAAAAATATGATGTTGTCTGTTCAATGACTTGATGTATTCTAAATATGTTTCACAGATGTCATAGCAAACAAAAAAAAAAAAAAATAAAGGCTCGTTCACAACAAATGTTCCCTATCGAGACATTTGTATCTTGACGCTCACTTCATACCGGTATGTGTGGTAAAGCTAAGGAAAGGTCAAGATTGTAAATAATAAAAGAGCGAAAGCCTTCATCGGAAATGATATCACTGAGAAGAGGAAAGATCTTATTATATTCCCTACACAGAATACGATACGGACAATTTGTGACATATAAAAAAGAGGCCAAAGGAAGCCCCAAGGTTTAAAGTTTCGTGACTTGATGGGACATTAATGTTCACACACCCAAGTAGGAATTCTGCGTCAATGTTACCCTTTATAACAGGGTTCCCCAAGAAGAGAGTCTCTCTGTCTCTCTCTTACACTCACTGATGCATTACTTCGGCAAGCATTCGTTGTGAATTTTCCATTGTGTTCAGCCCCCCCGGGGCATGGCTGGGGAACACTGCTTTATAAGCTTGTGCAGAAACATTATACCCAGCATAGTACGTCTATGTTCAAGAGTCGGTAAGTCTAAAAGCTTTAGTCTGGAAATATAAAAGGAAGCCTCAATTGTGGGTCCCAACTCAAGTAGCGAAGGGCAAACCAAAGGAACTGCTTCTGGACGGATTCAATGCGCTTACAGCAGTTAATGATTGGGGGTCAAATACAAGACCAGCGTTTAATAAAACCAAGCAAACCCAAGGCTTTATTCACAGAGAGTTCAGTGTGAGTGCCAAAAGTTAATTTGTAATCAAGGGTAATACCTAGGTATGCCCAAAAAAAAGTATAGGGCAGATCACTCACCAATGCTCCCGCCCCTGCAAATTGGAAAAAAAGTCATATCTCCCACAGTTTTATAGATAAAAGGTTCGTTCCTTCTGTACATATTTAGTAATCAGGATTATTAAACGCCAGGAATGGTAAAGATCGGATGAACGATTGTCGAGTTATAAGGAAAACAAACAATTATGGGCGCACCGGTCGCAACGGTGATGGGCAGCTCTTCGCAGTTACAGAGTATGCTTTAGTTGGGCTTGACCGACTTTCTTTCTTGTTAAACTTAGAGCTGTATAGTGTTGTAATATTGATAAAAGCCAAGAGCACCACTGAATGAAATAATAACAAGACATTCCATGATTCCAAGAACTGTCCATTTGTAGTATCTATTCCCTTTTCACTTATATGAAAGCTTTCGTTCCCTTGACTATGCGTGCTTTTCATCTTAGCACTTCTGGAGGGGAATAACAGCTTAGTGCTAAATCCGAACGGTTAAGTTTAAAATGTGTATTAAAGGTGACCGGATTTAAGGTTCAGAGTTAAATAATTTCCTTTGAAACAGTTCAACGTTGGTTTTGAACCGTTCGCAAAACGGTAAAATATCGAACTCAAGTTCATAGCTTCAAACTATTTCTAAGTTATGGCTCTGAATCACGTTTTGAACGGTTCAATAGGATTTGTAACCTGTCTTGAACCATTAAGCTGTGAGAAATCATTTTTGAGATTTGGCTCTGCACCATATTTAAAAAAATTCAATCCGGTTCGAAACCGTTCTGGATCTAGGAAAATGTCTAACTTTATATTAACAACTAGATTCATTTAGATTGTGTAAAAGCTGTAAGAAGTACCAACAATTGATAACAGCGATTCAATCTCTTAGATTGAGAACTTTAAAGTCGTCAGATCCTAGAACTTGAGAACTACTAATCATTTTCTTAGTTTATTCCAGGAGTTAAGAAATCGGCCTTATCAAGAATATGCCTCTTTAAGTAGGTTACAAACTGTTATCGAAAATTGATATACCCCTCCCTCCTGCTAGCGTATGAAAACAACAAACTGCGAGATCAACTCGACCGGCACTTTTTCGCACTGAAAAGTGTGTTGTGTGGCGCGAAGCTTTCTCTCCCTCTCCCAGCAATCTCAAAACATACACATTGGGTGGTGGTGGGAATGGCAACGGGAGCTTTTTTTTTTACCGTACCCAAACCCAAAAGCAAGAGAGATTCGCCCACATCAGTTGCAGTTCGAAAGTCGTGTCGGTTCGTTCTCGTTTTTCGATTTCGTTTTCGCTTTCAAAGAATCAGCAACAACCAGCCAACTCGTAACAGAACCTGCCAATGACTTTCTTTTTTATTCTGTTTCTGATTTCTTTGGTGTGTTGTAATGGAAAATTTTTGAATCACATTTCCAAAGTGGGGGGCAGGCAGCTCTTTGCCCGTAACATTCCGGCATTCCATTTGGTTGCACCTTTTGTTTTTGTTGCCTTTTAGTGTTGATTTTCGTAAGCGACGCACATTTTCCACTTTTGTGTTTTGCTTGGCGGTTCCAGTTGTACGTTCCCCGCACCCGGCCACAATATGGAAGCGGTAAGTTTGACCAAGACAGAGAGGCGAATGCAAAATGTTGTCGTGCTAGTGACTCGGCAGGGAGTCCGTTGCAAAGTCCAACCCCTGGCGTAGTGATAATGTTGCGCAAAAGGTTAAAGTCTCAATTTGGTTAAGATTTGGATGTGCAAGTGAGTGTGAGTGAGGTTAAACGTGTCCGGCGCGTGGGGGGAAGTGTTGCATTTGGCGTTGTGTGAACTAGAAAGTTTTAGTAGCTGTTAAAATTTGATGGAGCTGTGAGATTTTTTGGAAGGGATCGGTCCCTGGTTGTTAACCATTAGGTGAGAGTTTTAAAGATGTTAAAAAATGGTGCTGAAACCTAAAGAAATAATGTTATCCTAACCGGATTGAAGCCGTACCCAACCGCAAACTCTTACTTGTAAACCGAACCACCTATAGAACCGAAATCCATTCAAAAAAGAAATCGGTACCGTTCGTTCAACTTGCGAGTGATCTAATAATAAAACGAATACAATTCTTATAACACGTGCTTAGCCCAAAAACAACATTTGTTATCATTACTTCTGCTTTATCGAATGGAAGACATAGAAATCTGAAATGTAAAAGCAAGTTAAGTGCGTAAAATTAAATCAAGTTTTAAATGTTTTTGTTTTTTTAAGTAATACAAACACTCTTGGGATTAGATTTAGAGCAATGAGCCGGTTTTTTATCGGAACAAGCGGCTAAAACAAGGGTTTGCTTGAGTGTAACACCGCATAAAATCTTAACTCAATAGAACATTTCCTAAAAAAATTTAATCAAAACAAAGTAAATAAATCATGATGAGTTTTATATAAAAAGAACCAAAAACTATTTTTAAGCGATTAAGCTATTAACAGTGGCGTACGCATATGAATATACATTTACATGCTAAATACTAGACTTAGGGCCGATTTCACATCTTCTAGATAGCTGCTATATGTCAGATAAGCTTATGTGACAGATAGTGCTATGTAGGAGATGTTAAATCGGCCCTAAGTCTAGAAAAAAATTGGACCACCGCTCTGGCTTTTACATGAAGTTAAAATTTAAAATAATTTGCCATAAACTAAGGAACAACTCTCTTTTAAGGCCAATTTGGGCACCGTCGGGCTTGCTGATGCTGCTCGCTTGATTTTTTTGGGTTGCATTGATATGTGTTCTGTCGCATAAGACTCATAAACCCAGATATTTTTTTTATCAGTGTGACCTCCATAATTTTTTCAAAGTCGAAAAATGCAGAACACATTTTCTGACGCCATATCTTTAAAACCAAACTATGGAGTTTAAACGAGAACATGTTTTGTAATCAGTGGACAAAACATTGACCAGAATTTTACATCAAAAAATGTATGCAAACAAAACATTAGTAAAATTTCCCCACAAAAAGTGCCGAAGAAGGTATGCATTTAAAGCAGCTTTAAGCTCAAATTACTAAAGATTTAGATGTGATGGACCGTTTCCGAAAACAGATTCGTGTTCAGCACACAAACCCTGTCTTTAATCACCACCATCCCTTGAATATACTAAAAAAATCCTGCTGTATTGCTTTTTGTAATCTATACCAGTCCAACTCGCAGCTTTATACTCTAGTTTGTACCTCGAATGCAAGCTTTATCATAATATCATTTCGTTATTAAAAAAACTATTAGCTTTAATCAGAATTATAGTTTTACGAACATTTTTAAATGGTAGAAGAACACTTTTAAAACATATATCTATTATTTAGCTACTTAACTTGACGAAAATTCAATATTAAAATTAATTCTTATAGCTGATGAATATTTTCATAATCAGTTACTTAAATTTGTTTTCCATAAAGGCAAAAGTTTACCTTTCTTTAGTTGTCCATTCTCATACGTATTGCTGAACCTTTGCTGTACTAACTGTTATGCATTGTAGACCCTGTTGATTGGAGACAAAATAGAATATCATATTAGAGATCTAAAACTTTATCGACTCACCTCTCGTCTGGAGTTTCCTGTGCTTCGTCTGTGGAGAGCAGCTCACTGGGCCTTTATCCGATACAGACTCTTTTCGCAAAACGATTAAAAATGTTTGCTGGGAAGGAACACGACAAAATGTTTGCAGGGTCTACGTTCAAATAGATATTTATAAAAACAAATCAAGCTTGCATACTTTGAAGGGCATTAATTATGATAAACTTGATGAGTCATAGCAATTGATTTACTCAGAAATGTAAAAGCGTTGATAAGTTGAGAGATGATATATCTTGCTTTTGAGATGCCTCAGGTATTTCAATCTTGATAATTCTAGATTGCAAGCTTCTTGAAAAAGAGATTTTTTATCTGGACTTTAGGTTGACTAGGATATGAACAACTATTGTGTGAACCAAATTCAGAAGGGCAGACTCTAAAGCAGAGGCAGCCACGTTGCTATGTTCTGTGCATACGAACAATTTCAAAAGCAGCGCTGCTTCCACACACACAGTATAAGCTGCACAAGCGCCGCTGCGTTCATGTTTTGCTGCGCCGCGAAATTGAGAGCAATTTTTGCGCTGCTCTCACACACACCAATGCAAAAATGTGAATGTGTTTATTGCCTGCCTCTGCTCTAAAGAGCCAATAGTCAAAAGCTTTGCCAAGGGAACCAGCTCAAAAATCTTAGAGAAGGCAGGATGCCAATAGGGCGACAAGAGTACACATGAGGTGGGTTTTTGTCCTTTTTCGAAGCCACTTTCCCACTTTCAGTTAATGTAAGGGATGCAAACCGGTTCTGAACCGAACCAAATCGCTTATCTCAGCTGATAAACCGAAGCGCAAACCAAACCGGCGTTCTTTCAAAAATGCTGAACCGAACGGATACGAAAAATACTAAGCAAAACTGTTCGGCACGGTTCTGATTAATTCGGACAATGATACTTGTAATTTTGGGAATTTTAATCGATTTCATACGATAAGTTTTTATCGGAATTAGTGTTAAGTTTCACTGATGGAGACCCGAATTGATACTCAAGCAGGCCATCCACACACGACATTGTTCGGTTCTACGAAATGTTCGTCGTAAGTAGAGGTGTTGGGGCAGATTTTTGTGTCGACCACCTCCACTAACGACGAACATTTCGTCGAACCGAACAAATCCGACGAACAAATTCGTGTGTGAATGGCCTGCTTTAGTGATGCCGGATTGATATAGCTTTTAAGAATGACTTCTCAACCATTTCCAAACACAGTCCTCTTAGATTACTTTCCTTTTTTTGAGCTACTTCCAAGTTTATTCATATGTGAGCGTATCCCATTTCCTCTACGGGACGAAAGGTAAACTTATATTTTAAAGCTATACAAATGTTTTCTAGGAATTTAATTTCGAACGTGTTTGAAAATTTACTTTAGAAACTAAAACCATCAAACCGAAACCGCGGTTCAGTGGGCTCCAAAAACTATGTAATAAATCCTTATTCCTAGCTGGTTTGCATCCCTGAATTCGGCCAGTGTCTTGGAATCTTACTTTCGATAACTCCCAGCTTTGAAATTAAATATAGTGCTTCTAAAATTCTATCCAAAAAAAAAAACAAAGTCGGGAACATTTTTATTATAGTTTTCTTTGTTTTTCCTTTTAATGAACAGCATTGTAAGAGATCTTGTTTAAGAATATACTTATACACATCTACTTCTTAGACTAGAATTCCTTTTGACTATTTTACCTCTCTCACTCTCCAGGTAATGGGTTATTTATTTTCAAGATCGTTCGTACTCAATTTAATACTTCTACGTTTTTCTATGAAGAATAACTTGGACCGTCTGGTTCAGGCCATATGGAATACAACCAAAAGACCCCATATAAGCATATTTTCATAATCTCTCTCTTATTTTGATCTTGTTTCTAAGCCCCAACTATTTGTTAGATAACCCAAACTATAGTATCCACCTCTATTGTGCTTATCTCTATAAACTCGGGCAAGTTTTATCTTGCCAACGTCACACATCTGTTCACCCGCTAATAACCATAATAAATCATCCAGCTCAATCCTCATTTCCAGTTGTAATAGCCTCCGCCATGTGTCACTGGTATTAAATAACATGTAATTTTACTTTATTACTTTTTGAAAACTACAGACCACCCCCATGGATAAGTACCGATTCGGTATCATTGACTATATAGTATTTCTGGGAATGATTTTATTATCCACGGGAACGGGCATATATTTTGGTTGCATCAAGTGAGTGTCTAAGTAATTATAAGATTTTGGATTTAATCCAAATTTAAATTCGATTGAACTATTTATAGGAAAAGCAAGAAGCAAATAGATGTGGAGGAACTACGGCAAGAGCAAGCCACCTTACCCATCACGACGCCAACAAAGGAGCGACGAAAACATGATTTTGGTTCCGAAAAGATGAGTGAATATCTTCTCGGCTCGCGTAACTTGAAAGTGTTTCCAGTGGCCATGAGTCTGATTGCCAGGTAAACCACAGAGTCAGCTCTGTAAAATCAAAGTTATCTTTATTGATTTATCACCAGTTATATATCGGGCGTTACCATACTTGGAACCACATCCGAGATATACAATTATGGCACACAATACTGGTTTATAGCCATAGCTATAATACTCCAGGGTATTGCTGTCTCCTATGTTTATATACCAGTATTTGCGGCATTGCAAGTGGGTTCTTCGTATGAGGTAAGTGCCATTTCAAAGATATATATCCATTAATATATTTATATGACTAGTTTACAATCAAAAGATAACAAACGTGTTGGTAGTTCCGCAAATTAATTGCCTTGACAACTTTCTGCACCAAATCAATGTGCAAAAAGGCGTCAAGCTCATTTTAATTAAGAGTGAAGGCACAGAGCCCACTTAAGTATTCGGTCGGACTTTGCTCCAGTTCACTTGCTTGTTGGGACGCACGTTCTGGTTAATTACTAAAATGTACCAGACAGAACTGTTGACATGAGTGTCTCTATGTAGGGGTAGGGGTTTTTTTATAGTTCTTCGATAAATTGTTTAAGTAATGAACACTAAATTAGGTTGAGTTCAAGTTAAAGGTTTTTAGAAAACAATTTAAGTGGGCTTTTTGGGGAAAGACTTGAATACGCAATTGTCACTAAAAAATTATGGTCTCACCTCTCGATAGATTTAAGAGTTAATTTTTTTCGGTCCTTTGAGCTGAACCACTAGATAAGCCTTCAAACCAAAAAATAAATAAAAAACAGTACAGAGAACTGTGACCCTTAATTACTAAAGTTACGGCCTAGTATTAAATTTAAAACTATCAAGAAGGGGTAACAAACTGAATTTTAGGTTTTCGAAGAGGTAAGACATCAACATTGCGAATTCGGCCACAGGCAAAATTTTTTTTTTTTATACTCTGTACCAAAGGTACACAGAGAAGGAATCATTTCCGATCCTATAAATTATATACTCGTGACGAGTTGATATAGCCATGTGCGTCTGTCTGTTCGTATGAACAAACAGATCTCAGAGATGGTAAGAGATAGAGGTTCGACAGGTAACGGTCATATACTTCTAATATTATTGCAGGCAGATCAAGAGTATTTTCAATTTTAGCCATGCCTCCGCAATTTAGAATAAACGTCATATCTCCCACAGTTTTAAGGATAGATGGCTCGTACCTTCTAGTCAAATGAAGTAATCAAGATTATAAAATCAAGAAAATAAAATCCTCTCTGCTGTTGGCGCCAGCTTTGTAGTAATTAGCCATGCTTAAACTGCCGTTCGGATTCGGCGTCAAACTGTAGGTCCCTTTATCTTGTGCGAAAATTAGAAGCGCTCAAGCCAAGAGATTAAAAGGGGCTCGGTTTTGGGCCTTTGGGGCTGTTTCAAACCATTTAAAAAAAAAAATAGGGGAAAGTTAACTTCGACTCGGCCGAAGTTTTGTATACCCTTGCAGCTTGTTTTTCTAAATAAGACTACTTTTCAGAACTTACTTTTCTATGGGAGCTATACTATATAGATGTCCGATTTCGACAAAATTTAGTGGAATCTTAGAAAAGCATAACAAACTAACATGTACATTTTTGAAGGCGATTCCATTTAAAACAAAAAAGTTTTTCTCAGTAAAACTTTTTTTCGACCGATCATTCATACTGCAGCTATATGCTATAGTCATCCGATTTCTATAACACTTTGTAGAAACGTGTTAACGTATATAAAATAAGAATATGCCAATAAAAAGGACGTTTTCATTAAAAACAAAAAAGTTTTCCTCACTCGAACTTGTTTTTCGACCGATCGTTCCTATGGGAGCTATATGCTATAGTCATCCGATTTCGACCAAACTTTGTAGAATTGTGTAAAAGTGTATAAAATAAGTGTATGCCAATGATAAGGACGTTTTCATTAAAAACAAAAAAGTTTTTCTCACTAGAACTAGTTTTTCGACCGATCGTTCCTATGGGAGCTATATGCTATAGTCATCCGATTTCGATCAAACTTAGTGAAATCATGGGAAAGGATAGTAAACTAAGAAATACGTACTTTGAAGGCGTTTCCATTAAAAACAAAAAAGTTTTTCTCGCTAAAACTAATTTTTCGACCGATCGTTCCTATGGCAGCTATATGCTATAGTCATCCGATCTGGCCGGTTCCGACAAATGTGCAGCCTATTTGTCGGAGGAGATAGCATAGAAACGGACGGACAGACGGACAATGCTAAATGAACTCAGCTCGTCATGCTGATCAAGAATATATATACTTTATGTGGTCGGAGATGCTTCCTTCAATGCGTTACAAACATCCGCACAATTTTATAATACCCTCTGCAAGGGTATAAAAAGATTGCAGAGCAAAACGCCAAATGGTAAGCATCGGATGAACGATTGTTAAGTTATGCTTTTAACTACTTCTGCAACAGCAAAATTCACACTCTGTACAGAGTATATTACAGTCGGCCTTGACCGACATTCTTACTTGTATTTTAAGACGGGTAACCAGCACCGCGAAAACAAAGAATTCCTGGCAAACTTCTTATAAAAAAACTATGCCAGGAAATTTTTTATTTACGTTTTCGTTTGTTTTGTATCCAGCAACTTGAACGAAATCCACACTTTGCATGGATAGCGGCGTATCGATAGCGGCGTTTTGAAAGCGTATAATGGCTTGACAAATCTCCAAAGGGCCAAAGGCGAGCCTCTCTCCCGAGCCTTTCCAAGAGAAAGGGACCTACAGTTTAACGCCGAAACCGAATGGCAGTTTGAGAAGCTTTTGCATGGCTAATTACTACAGGAATATGATGCCTACAATTATTTTGGATGTGAAGAGCGCATAGATGGAGGAAAATGGGGGTGGAGAACAAAGCAAACAACAGATAATGTTTATATAAATAGAATAAAAGATTTAATTTAATGAAATTAACAATTGCGGTTTCTGCTTTGTAATAGTTTAGCTCTCCATTATTGTTACAAAAGCAGCAGATTCATTTTGCCAAGGTACTAACCTGGCTGCTGAGCTCTTGTTCTAATCTTGTACCCAAATATAACAGACTTTATTTAATTGGCTACCAACCGTGGAGTCTTACTTTTTGGGTGGGACACACGCTCTTTTCGGGCCAAACTGCAGTATCTTGCTCAGCCATCGGCCCAATAATATAGAATGAACCTTGCGAGATCAATGTAGCTGATGTCAAGTCTTCCGTCGTCCGTTTGTCTATCTCGAAGGTAGTATATCCTTCCTCAGCTATAAATGTAACTAGGCACATGGGCATCTTTCTGTGCTGGCTGCACAAATGTATGTACTTTGGAATCAGCACACCCGACCGCTCAATCAATATTAAACCACTAGATACATCGTACTAAAATTAAATTTACAATGGAAGACCAAAGTTCGTTTAACGACATTTTGCTTAAATTTATTTAAATTCAAACTTAACAATGATTAGGATGATTTAACTTGGGTTCCACATACTCAAAATACTCAAATTAGCTTCAAAACGTTAATCAAAGTGAATATTAGCAGGCTCAAGGTCGAGGTTTGATTATAGTTCAATAATCAGCCAGAAAATTAAATCTTCTTTGACAATATGTCCACCTTTCTCACACACAGTCGCCCTGATATGCCGCTACCTAAAGAAACAAGACAGCATATCATGCAACATCGATCTCGGCGTCCGAAGCAGAAGAGGGACTGCTGATTTGAACTTGTTTCAATTCAATTCTAGGCGAACTACTGTGGTTCATGGGTTAAATCAAAGACATAACAAAACACGCAAAGATTATAAAAGAAAATCTCGACAGATAAATTAAACAAAGTTCAAAGCACTCATTTCAAAACATTCTTTAATTTCTGCGCATATTGGGCACTATATATTGATATATAAAATTCTTAAAAGACTGAAAGTTTGTTATTAGAAGTTGCAGGCATTCCTCATACGATATATCCTCACGGTCAAATTCACGGCCCATGTTATCTAGATTTTCATCAACGCACTCCAACATGGTTTTCCTTTGGTCCTGATCGATGGGATCCATTTATAAAATTCTATTGTTCTGTATGTATTCTTGCTTAGAAGTTAAATATTTTTTTGTATTGCCTACTCTAAACAACACTAGTGACTTGACAGATTTGACTACAAAAGTGTGGGTATATCAAAATATTACAAATAAAAATTTCATTCAATTGAACTATTAAGAATTGTATACAAAAATATCGCAGGGAACAGCATGGTTTATTTTTTAACGAATATTCAAATAAGCAGGTTTTGTACATAAAATAAGTATAGGAGTTTCTTCAATTGTAACACCAATAATAAGAAACAAACAATTTTAAAACGATTTTCATTGAAGGACTGCTAATTATGAAGAAGAATTTTGTATATCTTTAGAACGAAGTGGATTCATCAAATTTTTTTCGGTGACAATGAATTTTTCAAAGAATCGCTCCTACACAGAATACATGGAGAGTCTCTAAAGTTAAAGATTTGAATATGGGTTTAACGACCTGTTTTGATTTTAGTCAAAGTGAATGTTAGCAGGCTCAAGGTCGAGGCTTGAATATAGTTCAATAATCAGCCAGGAAATTCAACAGAGAATACATATGAATATGGCTTTGCAATGGCGGCAGCCGAAACGGCCGTCTACACAGCCACAGCTACTGTTCTTGAATGTAAACGTGAGTGTATATCGGATGAGGACTGCAAGCAAATTATACTAACAAACTGGGAGTCACTTATGGATTTTATAGATCAATATATATTGCCCAATATGCCCACAAATTAAAGTAATAGTCTTATTCGTGGTGCCATTTCTGATTTTAGTGTTTGGAAAATTGTCAAGTTATTGTGTTATTTGCAGTAAATTGTTTGCGCGAAGCTACGTTAAACTCATACGAGTTCTTAAGGACTTGGAAAAAGAACAGTATGGGAAGATTCTACAGGCATTACACTCAAAAAAAGAGAAGCCTAGAATTAAGGTTAAGCAGTTCCTAAGCCAGTTCCTAAGGAAATGGTCACCTAAATATAAGGTCGCTTTTCCTAAACGATTGTCTCAGACGCTAGAACGTTGGAACAGCTCCATTTTCTTACTTTTATACCCAGTCCGTTCATGATTTTTCTGTTCTTAAAACAAGACGACGTTCGTAAAAGTATACCAAACGTTCTAAATCGACGAATAAATTAAGAAAACTCGTTCTTAGATTGTGTTATATTATTACCAAAAAAATTATTACCAAAAACAAAAAATAAAAATATTAATCAGTTAAACTAAACAGAAAATAGAACGTCGTTCTAAAATCATGAACATTTGGTCATGTTTCAGTTCTTATTCTCCGTTTAAAAAAGATAAAGTGAAATGAAATGCTCTAAGTCGATTATTTGACAGCTGCTATGGACAAACCAATCGGTTTGTGGGGAAACACTAAATTTTCGCAAACCAAGTTTTCGAGTGTGAACACTAAGCCACTACTACTACTACTAAGCCAAATTCAATGCAAACTTTCGAAGTTCCGACAAATTTATTTGCACACTAATTTGGCGTGAGTGTGAACACCTACACAAATTCGGACACAAAACAGGCATAGTCGACCTTCAATTAATTTCTGCACGTAAATTATTCATAATTCGCGGTCCATCGAGGAAAAAAATTTCACAATTTTTGTAAACACTTACCCAATTTTCTAGTTAGAATTGCAGGTTGTGGCAAAATTTAACAGCTTGCTAAGTAGCTATATCTGGTGGGAAAATAGCTTAAATGGTAACACTGAATGCAACTTGTTCAGGTTAACGTTTTCGCCGTTACCACATACGGTCACACTAGCCTAAAAATTGTTTAGACTTTCAAGTTTTGTTGAAAAATTCATCACTATTTGCTATCTTTATTTGTTATTAACCGAGACTTTGAAGTGGATTTGGCCTGCAGAGCCAAGGGACTAAATATGGTTGAGCAATGTCGCGTTTGCATGTCCATTTCGGCGGATGATACCAACACCAACTGGCGGAATCTATTCAACGACGTGGAGCAGGGCGGCTTAATGTTTATAATAGAGGAGGTGACTGGAAGTGTGATTAGACCTGATGACAATCTACCCCAATGGATATGCCCTTCATGCTTGGCGGCGGCAAAAACTGCATTGAGTTTCAAGCGGCGGTATGAGGAAAGTGTGAAAAAACTCCAACGAAAAGAGATCTTTAAAAGTGAAGGCGAAGAGAGCGGAGAGGAAGAGTCAGAATCGCTCTCAGTTGACGGCAGTGTGGAAAGCGAAAGGAACCAGCTCGAAACTAAAACCCAAAAGAAGGGCTCCAAGGTGCAGAAACGACCCTATAAGTGTTGCCAGTGCTTAAAGACCTTCACACTAAAAGGCAATCTAAATAGGCACATACGCACTCATACTGGCGAACGGCCCTTCGAATGTTCCCACTGTTTTAAGACCTTTAACCAAAGAGACCATCTAAATGTTCACTTACTTACTCATACTGCCGAGCGACCCTTCGAATGTTCCCACTGCTCAAAGACATTTAAACTAAAATTGTATCTGGAGAGGCACATACTCACTCATGCTGACGAGCGACCATACAAGTGTTCCCACTGCTTGAAGACGTTTAAGCATAAAATCTCACTGGAGCATCACCAACGCATTCACACTGGCGAAAGGCTCTTCGAATGTTCCCACTGCTCGAAGACTTTTAACCAGCAAGGCAATCTTAACTATCACTTACTCACTCACACTGGCGAGCGACCATTCGAATGTACGCATTGCTCTAAAAGCTTTGCCAAAAAACACAGTCTAGAGGAGCATATACGTATCCACACCGGAGAACAACCCTTCAAATGTTCCTACTGCTCGAAGACTTTTACACACCAAAGCAATCTAACGACTCATCTACGCACTCACACTGGCGAGCGCCCCTTCAAGTGTTCCCACTGCTCAAAGTCATTTACACTCCAAAGCAATCTAAAGGTTCACTTACGCGTTCATACTAACGAGCGACCCTTCAAGTGTTCTCACTGCTCGAAGTCATTTACACTCCAAAGCAATTTAAAGGTTCACTTACGCGTTCATACTAACGAGCGACCCTTCGAATGTTCCCACTGCTCTAAGGCATTTACTCTAAAAACCAGTCTGCAAACTCACATACGCTCTCACACCGGCGAGCGACCCTTCAAATGTTCCCACTGCGCGAAGACTTTTACACTCCAAGGCAATCTAACGATTCACCTACGCACTCACACTGGCGAGCGACCCTTCAAGTGTTCCCACTGCTCGAAGGCATTTGTCACCATCAGCAATCTAAAGGTTCACTCACGCCTTCATACTAACGAGCGACCCTTCGAATGCTCCCACTGCTCTAAAGCATTTACTCTAAAAACCAGTCTGAAGACTCACATGCGGACTCATACTGGCGACCTTTCAAATGCCCACATTGTCTGAAAAGCTTTAAAACAAAAAACAAGCTAGAGCAGCATATTGGTACTCACACCGGAGAACGACCCTTCAAAAGCTTCCACTGATTCACCTACGCTCTCACACTGGCGAGCTATCCTACAAGTGTTCCCACTGTTACACCAGCACTTTCGTACCCATACCGCAGAACCATAGTATTCGACTTCAACTTATTTTCTTGCCTATTGAATATTAAAATAAATTTACAAATGTACTAAAGTATTCAAAATTATTTGCCCTTACTTAAATATATGTGGGACGTTGTGCAGACAACCTTCATATAAATGGAACGAAGAGGGTGTTTATTAATCGTTGGGAAAAACTTTAAAGCATAAGTTAATAGTCTGTGTTTTTCCCATACAAAAAAGCTGTTTGATGGATATTAACTCATAACGCAGTCCTAGTGTAAATGTTGTATTAGTAATCGTAATTGTAACTTGGAATAACAAATGTTAGTTAAATGATTATTCAGAAATTATTATCAAATGTAATTACTTTTAAAATTACTTGAATAATTTTACCTGTTAATGGGGATTATTGAGTATTTGTCCTTAAAATGTTTATTTACATAGCCCAACAGTGTTTTTGGTGCAGGTCTATTTTGAACTGTTTATGTTAATGTAGATTGCACTGAACAAAACTTTCTTCTGTCAGCTCTTGTTTCAAAGATATAGCGGTAAACGATTTATTCGAATTGTTGACACAGTGGGAATTATGAACGCCACACTAGGCATATTTATCTGGATTTATGAGCTATATGCGACAGAGCACATTTAGCGGAAAAATTTAATAGGTTGCTAAGTAGCTTTATCTGGTGGGAAAATAGCTTAAATGCTAACACTGAATGCAACTAGTTCAGGTTAACGTTTTCGCCGTTACCACATACGGTCACACTAGCCTAAAAATTGTTATGAGTTGCAAGTTTTGTTGAAAAATTCATCACTATTTGCTATCTTTATTTGTTATTAACCGAGACTTTGAAGTGGATTTGGCCTGCAGAGCCAAGGGCCTAAATATGGTTGAGCAATGTCGCGGTTGCATGTCCATTTCGGCGGATGATACCAACACCAACTGGCGGAATCTATTCAACGACGTGGAGCAGGGCGGCTTAATGTTCATAATAGAGGAGGTGACTGGAAGTGTGATTAGACCTTATGACAATCTACCCCAATGGATATGCCCTTCATGCTTGTCGGCGGCAAAAACTGCATTGAGTTTCAAGCGGCGGTATGAGAAAAGTATGAAAAAACTCCAACGAAAAGAGATCTTTAAAACTGAAGGCGAAGAGAGCGGAGAGGAAGAGTCAGAATCGCTCTCCGTTGACGGCAGTGTGGAGAGCGAAAGGAACCAGCTCGAAACTAAAACACAAAAGAAGGGCTCCAAGGTGAAGAAACGACCCTATAAGTGTTGCCACTGCTTAAAGACCTTCACACTAAAAGGCAATCTAAAGGTTCACTTACTCGTTCATACTAACGAGCGACCCTTCAAGTGTTCCCACTGTTCGAAATCATTTACACTGCAAAGCAATCTAAAGGTTCACTTACGCGTTCATACTAACGAGCGACCCTTCGAATGTTCCCACTGCTCTAAGGCATTTACTCTAAAAACCAGTCTGCAGAATCACATACGCTCTCACACCGGCGAGCGACCCTTCAAATGTTCCCACTGCTCGAAGGCATTTGTCACCATCAGCAATCTAAAGGTTCACTTACGCATTCATACTAACGAGCGACCCTTCGAATGTTCCCACTGCTCTAAGGCATTTACTCTAAAAACCAGTCTGCAGAATCACATACGCTCTCACACCGGCGAGCGACCCTTCAAGTGTTCCCACTGCTCGAAGGCATTTGTCACCATCAGCAATCTAAAGGTTCACTCACGCATTCATACTAACGAGCGACCCTTCGAATGTTCCCACTGCTCTAAGGCATTTACTCTAAAAACCAGTCTGCAGAATCACATACGCTCTCACAACGGCGAGCGACCCTTCAAGTGTTCCCACTGCTCGAAGGCATTTGTCACCATCAGCAATCTAAAGGTTCACTCACGCATTCATACTAACGAGCGACCCTTCGAATGTTCCCACTGCTCTAAGGCATTTACTCTAAAAACCAGTCTGAAGACTCACATGCGGACTCATACTGGCGACCTTTCAAATGCCCACATTGTCTGAAAGCTTTAAAACAAAAAACAAGCTAGAGCAGCATATTGGTACTCACACCGGAGAACGACCCTTCAAAAGCTCCCACTGATTCACATACGCTTTTAAACCGGCGAGCTATCCTACAAGTGTTCCCACTGTTACACCAGCACTTTTGTACCCATACCCCCGAACCATAATATTCGACTTCAAGTTATTTTCTTGCCTATTGAATATTAAAATAAATTTACAAATGTACTTAAGTATTCAAAATAATTCATATAAATGGAACGAAGTGGGTATTTATTAATCGTTGGGAAAAACTTGAAGGCATAAGTTAATGGTTGTAAACACAATTTCCATTACAATTTTCTAGATAATTAAAAACAATTCCTGATTACGATTTTTTATAGGCTATTTACACTAGGAGTGCGATATGCGTTAATAGCTAACAGTCTGCTTTTTCCCCATACAAAAAAGCTGTTTGATGGATATTAACTCATAACGCAGTCCTAGTGTAAATGTTGAATTAGTAATCGTAATTGTAACTTGGAATAACGAATGTTAGTTTAATGATTATTCAGTGATTTTTATAAAATGTAATTACTTTTAAAATCACTTGAATAATTTTACCTGTAAAATTGAGTATTTCTACTTAAAAAGTTTATTTACAAAGCCCAACAGTGTTTTTGGTGCAGGTCTATTTTGAACTTTTTATGTTAATATTGATTGCACTGAACAAAACTTTCTTCTGTCAGCTCTTGTTTCAAAGATATAGCGGTAAGCGATTTAGTCGAATTGTTGGCACAGTGGGAATTATGAACACCACACTAGGCATATTTATCTGGATTTATGAGCTATATGCGACAGAGCACATATCAATGCATCTTTAAAACATGAAAAGCGCTACATAAGCATAGTGGAAAGTGTCTTAATTGGCTCTTAAGCCTGTCTATTGCCGTTTTATGGCAGGTTTTCAAAATAAATCTAAGAATGTGAGCTAAAATTTATATGAATACTCTTGAAACACTTAAAAATTAATGATAATAGTTATATCTCTTCATTGGTCTTACCAAAAATATTCCGAAAAAATGCTTAAAAATCAGACGTATTTTGCTAAGTAGCTTTATCTGGTGGGAAAATAGCTTAAATGCTAACACTGAATGCAACTAGTTCAGGTTAACGTTTTCGCCGTTACCACATACGGTCACACTAGCCTAAAAATTGTTTAGAGTTGCAAGTTTTGTTGAAAAATTCATCACTATTTGCTATCTTTATTTGTTATTAACCGAGACTTTGAAGTGGATTTGGCCTGCAGAGCCAAGGGCCTAAATATGGTTGAGCAATGTCGCGGTTGCATGTCCATTTCGGCGGATGATACCAACACCAACTGGCGGAATCTATTCAACGACGTGGAGCAGGGCGGCTTAATGTTTATAATAGAGGAGGTGACTGGAAGTGTGATTAGACCTAATGACGATCTACCCCAATGGATATGCCCTTCATGCTTGGCGGCGGCAAGAACTGCATTGAGTTTCAAGCGGCGGTTTGAGAAAAGTCTGAAGAGCCTTCAGCTGAAGAAGCAAAACGAAACAACCGCCTTGGATGCGTTTGTCAACGAGGAGGAGGAGGATATCTTCAAAAGTGAAGAAAATGAAAAGGAAGATGATGGCTTGGACCGACCCTACAAGTGTTCCCACTGCCCGAAGACCTTTAACCAAAAAGTCACTCTGGACAGGCACACCAGCATTCATACTGGCGACCGACCTTTCAAGTGTCCCCATTGTTCGAAGACCTTTATCCAAAAATACAATCTGGTGAGGCACATACGCGTTCATACAGGAGAACGACCGTTCGATTGTTCCCACTGCTCGAAGACTTTTACCGACAAAAACAGTCTAAATCAACATCTGCGCACTCATGCTGATCAGCGACCATACAAATGTTCCCACTGCTTGAAGACGTTTAAGCAAAAAGTCTCCCTGGAGACTCACCTACGCATTCACACTGGCGAACGGCCCTTCAGCTGCTCACACTGCTCGAAGACTTTTAAGCAGCAAAGCAGTCTTAAGGTTCACTTACTCGTTCACACTGGCGAGCGACCGTTCGAGTGTACGCATTGCTCCAAAAGCTTTGCCAAAAAATACAGTCTAGAGGAGCACACACGTATCCACACCGGAGAACAACCCTTCAAGTGTTCCCACTGCTCGAAGACGTTTACCCAATATAGCAGTCTAAAGGTCCACCTACGCATTCACACTGGCGAGCGACCCTATGAATGTTCACATTGCTCGAAGAGCTTTACCCAAAATGGCAACCTGCAGGAGCATCTTCGCACTCATCACTCTGCCGAAAAACCCAAAGTCAAGCGTTCTCAATCATCACACAAGTGTTCCCAGTGCTTGAAGACCTTTGGCCTACGAGCCGATCTGAAGAGGCACATTCGCACTCATACTGGCGAACGGCCCTTCGAATGCTCACATTGCTCGAAGACTTTTACCGAAAAAGGCAGTTTAAAACAGCATCTACTCACTCATACTGGCGAGCGACCATTCGAGTGTTCACATTGCTCCAAAAGCTTTAGCAGAAAAAGCAGTCTAAAGGAGCATATTCGTTCGCACACCAAGGAACAACCCTTTGAATGTTCCCACTGCTCGAAGACCTTTACCCAAAGGAGCAGTCTAAATGTTCACTTACTCATTCATACAGGCGAGCGACGCTTCAAATGTTCATATTGTTCGAAGACCTTTTATCAGTCAAGCAGTTTGAAGGGCCACCTACTAACACATACAGGCGAGCGACCCTTCGAGTGTCAACATTGCTCGAAGACCTTTGCCCAAAGGGGCAGTCTTAAGTATCACCTAAGCACTCATAATAAAAAACAAAGTCAGAAGTGATGGCTGTAATTATTTCGAATTGTTAACCTATCCAAGTTCTTAATAAAAAGCAGGTCTGACTCTTTAATCTTTTTTCTTAAAATCGAGTATTTTATTTTCGAATTTTCAGTATCTTGAAATGCGTTTCCACTCGGTCATCAGAAGTATAGCCTCATTTATGTTTATTTTGGATGAGGTAAGTGTTCAATTGGTGACAAATTCTACTCCAGGGTACTCTCGAATTTAACATTTAACCATCTTAGATCCTATTTCTTCCCTTTATTGTCTATGTGCCAGCCATAGCCTTGAATCAGGGTAAGCTATTTGGACTATTTGAATTTCTAAATAATTTTGTTACTCCATCTTCTAGTTTCCGGCATCAATTTACATGTGATAGCAGTGGTTATTGTGATTGTGTGTGTTTTCTACACCTTTGTGGTAATTCTGGACATTTTCAAATCTGATCCATCCTACAGGACTTTCTTTCACAGGGCGGCATTAAGGCGGTAGTACACACAGATGCGTGGCAGGTGTTGGTCATGTTCTTGTCCGTTTTGGCGGTGGCCATTTTGGGAACCTATTATGCCGATGGTTGGGATATGTTGTTTGAGGATGCCTCAAAAGGTGGCCGTTTAATATTTACCAATACGAATCCTTCACCATACGTTCGTCACACCATTTGGAGTGTACTGATTGGAGGATTCTCCTACTGGACATCATTTAATGCAGTTAATCAGACAATGGTTCAACGTTACATGTCATTGCCTTCGCTAAAGAAGGCACGTGCTTCCATGGCCATATTTACAATAGGAGTGGCAGCCTTCGTTTCTGTATGCTGCTATGTGGGACTATTGATATTTGAGATGTACAAAGACTGCGATCCGTTAAGTGCTGGCATGATTACGGTAAGTGGGCCTTAAAGGCGAAATTACAGTTTTCACATATATTTTTTGGACTCGAATTTTCTAAAATACTTTTTTTTTGTGCTTACATGCTTAAGCAAAGGATAGGGTAAAATTTAATCTCTAGGCTTAACCGCTTGGACTGGAAGTTGATGATTTTTGTGTGTGTTAGTAAATAAATAAAGTTTATAGATTACTTTTAAGTCATTTTTAACCATTATAAACCTACTTTGAGACCGGTTTGTTCCGGTCCAATTTTATAATAAAAATTAAAAATAAAATTATTTTTCAATTTTTATAAGAAAATCTAAAAATAAAGATTATTTTTAAATTTTTATTATAAAATTGAAAATAAAAATTATATGTAAATATCTTTGAACCGGTGGAGTATTACCAAAATTTAAAAACATTCATGATGTGTGGATGAATACCTTTCATATGATACATCACATGTCCTGAATCAGCATTAAGGATCCTTAAGAGAATAACTTCTTGTGAGTAAACAAAATTTTCAAATCGGTGGCAAGCAACCGGGGTATGTATTTCGAAAAGTGACTTATATATAAAAGGACTCGTGGAGACACCAACCCTCCCCCATCCTCTTACCCCATCAAGCTGTAAAATTTAATTCATGATATTCGTCATATTTATAAGAAGGGATGCAGTTCGGTTCTGAACCAGCCCTTACCCGAACAGCTAATGCTAGACGATTAACCAAACCTCAAAGCGTACCGGCGCTCCTCCAAAAAAGGCGTAACCTTTCTTGGAAGTTGCTCACAAAGTTCTCCTGAAGATCAATTGGCTTAGGCGCTTGATGTGACAAGGACGCTACGATGACGACACGTACCCTGTGCGGACGGCCTAAGTTACAGGAACGATCGATCGACAAACTAGTTTTAGTATCCATTTGGGTGTTAGCTATAACAGACTATTAAAACTAAATCACTTAATGTTATAACTGCCAAATATTCGGCCACTGCTCCAGTCGTTGTGCAGTGAAAAACCTACCGCCCGTCTATGTACATTTTTAGTTTCCGCTGAGCGAAATAAAGACAAAAAAAAAAAAATATTTACAACGGGGACTCGAACCAACAAACCAAGAATGTAAGGCGACATACCCAACCACTCAGCCAACTTATATTTGATTAACCAAGCAGTTAAACTTTAATATGTGTCTCTGGAAAGGCTGACAAAAGCGGAAATTGGTATCCAATGTCTGCCACCTGAACATTCGCTTTTTTCACATGCGTTATCTATAATATCTATGTCTTTGATATAAGTCACTTTTTTTGTTTGCCACCGATTTGTTAATTTTTTTGCTCACATGAAGTCATACCTTAAGGATCCTTAATGTTGGTCCTTTCCGGACATGTGATGTATCATTATAAAAGGTTTTTTTTCACACCCATCATGTATAATTTTAAATTTTGCAATCCCCCACCTCCTACAAAGATATTTACATTTTTGTTTTCAATTTTTATAATAAAAATTGAAAAACTATTATTTTTAAAAATTGAAAAATAATCTTTATTTTTCGATTTTTTATAAAGTGTTAAAAAATAATTTTATTTTTTATAAAAAATTGAAAATAAGCGTTACATTATGATTTTTAAATAAAAATTGAAATTTAATTATTATTTTGTAATTAATTTTTTTAAAATCAAAAATAAGAGTAAAAATTAATTTTTATAATAAAAATTAAAAATAAAGGTTTATCCTGCCAACAGAATCCTGGACCCTGAATTAGTATATCTAAGATATTTATATTCATCTAAATTATTTTTCTAAGGTTCGATTTTATGAACTCATAACTCTTCTTTGCAATCCCTGGTCTTTTCACAAAGTCAGACAAAAAATTGTTGTTTTTTTACAGTTTTTCACTGCCTATTTCTCTCTTCCACTACAGCACGACGATCAGCTGCTACCTTTGTATGTGGTCCAGAGTGTGGGTCATATCTATGGAATGCCTGGACTCTTTATAGCTGGCATATTTGGAGCTGCCTTGAGTTCACTATCGGTGGTCCTAAACTCCACATCGCTGGTCATTCTGGAGGATATTGTGCGTGGCTGCTTTAAATTGCAACTCGGCGAACGTGCCTCAACCATTCTGGTCAAATCCACCATTATAGTCCTGGGAATGGTGGCTCTCTCATTGGTATTTGTACTCGAACAGTTGAGTGGCATTTTAAGCATTTGCACTTCAATGACCGCCATTGCGGCCGGTACTACATTTGGTCTTTTCACACTGGGCATGCTGGTACCCTGGGCAAATACAGTGGGCACTGCGGCCGGTGGTATAGCCAGTGCTCTGCTTGCCGGTTGGATTTCATTTGGTACACAATTCACCATTGCAGCTGGTGAATTGAATTCGCAAAAGTTACCCGTCTCTGTGATGGGTTGTGCGGATGGCAATCTTACATTAAGCGAAAATGTGTGGGTGGATGAGGAACAAGTTTTTCCACTATATCGTCTGTCATATCATTGGATAAATCCCATAGGTGTTGTAACCGCCATAGTGGTGGGTGCGTTGGTGTCGCTGGTAACCAAACCCACGGATATGAAAACTTTGGATCCAGATCTGATATCGCCGGTGATACACAGGTGAGAAAAATATTCGCTAAAATTAGTAAAACAGGTTTGAAAATCGTTTGTAGGCAAAAATTGATACTCTTTTAAACAGGAAACATTAAATGGAATTCAATTTTGAACAACAAATTACATTTGACTTCGACAACTCTGAACTTTTGAAGAGGTCGTTAGCTTAGTAGTTTTTATAATCCAAATCTCCAAACTCGTTGCTTTTAAAATTCCCTTTACGAGCCGAACCTGGCTGGATCTTCTTTGATACTTCAGTCTTTTGCTTTTGTATCGAATTAATCAAATATTTACACAAACATTTAATTCCAATATTTTCTCATTTGCAGATTTCTACCCAAGGAATGTTTTGCGGAACGTAACCAGCAGCATGAGCAAGCGCACAAGAATCTATTCAATAACTCGTAGCTTTGAATCACTTTTCCTTGTATAGTACTTAGTTCCTACCATCAAAATCAAAACCCCCATCCAGGTCCTCCCTCTCGATAGCATTACCATTCGTTTTGTAGTTAGTATAATAGACATAGGCTAGTCTAGTTGAATTGGAAACACAAATAATAAAATTACAGCAACATATGAATCTGCTTTCGACAGGGATTAAGCATAACTCCGTATTGTATACACCTACAAATGTAAATGCATTAACATTTAGTATAACAAATAATTGTATTATAATGATATAAGCTTTATTTAAAGGATTTGTTATCTTTTTTGGCATTGAGTTTTGATTTTTTTTTTAAATATTTTCCATTTTGTAGTCAGCAGACTGTGTCTCAATACAATGTATTCCGTGTCTGTGATAAAAAAATTTCAATAAATCTGTAGCATATGGAAAATGTGTGTGTGTGTATTACTAAAACTAGGCCCCTAGATGGGCATCACAAATGGGAGGAAAAGTTTCTAATGCATTTAGCAAAGTTAATCGTCCTTCTGGGAAGCAGTTTCCACTTTTTGTTGTCTTTTTTTGAGGCTTTGCCTAAGCTGACAGGCAACCAGAATGAGGCATATGACAGACGTGAAACAATAGCTGTTGTATACAAATTGCTGTGGCAACATTTTGCATCGGGACACCACATAGTCATCGGGCGTCAGGGTGGCCTGAAAATGGGAATAACAAGTTTGTATATTAATTTTTAACAAATATTACACTTGAACCGAAACCAATAACTTTTGAAGAAATATGTGTTTATTTAAATTGGCTTGAAAAAGTGGGTTTCTAAAATTTTAAACTAAATGTATGTACATCAGGGTGGGGCCGAAAAACCATCCATGTGCTCATCGCGATTCTGGTACTATGGGCCATAGCAAGTATTTTTGCCCAAACCATAACTCCAAAATCAATTTCGAGCCTGCGAAAATGATGATGTAGATATTTTCATATTTCCACGCGAGCTACTCCCTCAGTTTGGAAGCTATTGAGCTGAAATTTAGCATAGAGTCATCTTCTAGCTGCACACTGCACATACAGGTTGGTCCATCGAGTGTTTGGAATTTGAACTAATTATAATTTGACTTTAAAAACGTCAAACGTCATTCGGAAAGCGACTAATATTTAGTAAAAACTTTGACATTTACAAAATGGGTCGCTATTCGCTTGAAGAAAGTTGGAAAATTTTTGCGAATACGAAAATGGGAGCATAGCTTCAATTATGTAATCAGTGAACAAAACTGGCTGTTCCCCTGTGTAATCAAAGTGTTCAAGGGAAAAGGTGCATTTTGAATTTTTTGCGGGCTGTGTACATTCGATTATCGATATCTTGCTTTTGTTATATACGGATACTTATGTTTATCATATGTTTGCATGAGCAGCCAATTTCGATTAGTAGTTGGTTTTTGGCAACTGAAAAGGTTAGTCACGCTTATGCATGCTCTTTGATTTTTTACTAAATTTTGAGCAAAAGCAACGTTGCACTAGCATCGCTCAGGAGTTGTTGAATGACGTCAACGAAGGTCCGGGTTTGCTCAAATGGGTCATAGCTGGTGACGAAGGTTTTGCTGTTTTTGATTCTTTGATTTGACAAGAGTTCGTACAGTTAATAAGGAATACTACAAGGAAGTTATGCAACGTTTGCGTAAAGCAATACGGCTCAATCGATCGGAATTGTGGAAAAACAAATCGTGGATTCTGCATCACGATAATGCACCAGCTCTCACATCAATGCTTGTTCGTGATTTTTTGTCCAAAAACAACACCGTAATCATGCCTTAACCAGATTTGGCTCCCTGCGACTTTTTCCTATTCCCAAAACTGAAGAGACCAATGAAAGGAAAGCGTTTTGCCACAATTGATGAGATCAAGTCAGAATCGAAGAACGAGCTGATGGCCATACCGCATTTCAGCAGTGCTTCGAGGAGTGAAAAAGCGGATATTGATGAATAAATAAGAACTTTTCAAAAAAATTCAAAATTCACCTTTCCTTTGAACACGCCAATTTACTTTAATAGTAAATTTTACAACTCTGTGGTGTATGGTAGTGTATTATTTAATAAATTCATACGATGAATCGATAAATGAATTTGAATATAAGACAAATTGTGAATAAACTTCAATTGATCGGACTATACGAATATGATTGACATGAAAGATAAATCAAACATATTCGAACCACCATTTATTCTAAGCATTGCTAATGAACATCTACCACTGCCAGATCCAAAAAATTCCGTTACACATACAAAGAACGGAAAGACACGTTCAATTGCTGGCTAGCGTGTCCAAACGGGTTTTAGAACAGAATAGCGAAGGAGTTATGTCTGTGACATTAGAAAGCAGAGCTAGGAAATAACAATAAACCATTTTTCGTTGTCCAAAAATAACAGTTATTTACGGACCCTTTAAGCAAAGAGTCAGAGATGAGCCGTTCTCATCGGCTCTTGAACATTTCGCTCTTTGCTCAACGAACATCCAATGGTATTTAATGTTATTTTAAATATGGGAAAGTCAAAGATTCGTCGACTTGTGCAATAACTTGTCCGTTGACTTGTAGACTTGAACGAATTCAATTAAATTCAAATCAATTTTAATCAGATTATAGACTTACCAGCATAAAACTGGGGTTGACTTTATTGCGCCAACTGAAAGAGGCCACTGTGTACTCATCTATGCCCAGGTGATTCACATTATGACAATAATGATGCGAATGCCCTGCAAAGGCCAGACGTGGTTTCAGCAAATCACCCAACATATCGGTCGCATCTTTGGAAAGGACATGAAAACGCTCACGAAATGCCTCTATATGGGGTGCATCATGCTCCTGACAGAATTTGTCGGAAATGCGAAATGTGGGAAAATGTTGCAACAAAATCGGTTGACTATAAGGATGACGACGTGTGCGTGCACATTCTGCTTCCAGGGGATATTTCATGCAGTGCAGGGTTCTCGATATATTCTTCAGAGCCGCTTCTGCATCGGCACAGAACATGCAACCGTCCGCCTCCATGGCCATGGAATTGATTAGAACAAAGTGAATTTGTTTAATGGTATACAAGTGAACCAGCGAGTAGTTGAGATAGTTCTCAAAGCGAGTCATGAAGAAGGGGTGCATTCTGGAAGAGATCAATTGGGGTCAAGTTGGTTAGCATGTTTTCTGTTTTAGCTTCACTCACTTGTAATGGAACCCCACATCATGATTGCCCGCCACACTGATGAGCGGTATGTCAGCTGGTAAATGGAACATTTTCAAATAACGCCACACATACTCCTGAAACTGCTTATCGCTGACCATGTCGCCCTCATCGAACAAATCGCCCAGCACAAAAACCACATCTGGCTGAAGCAATCTGGAGGAAGCCTGAAAGGCACGAGTCATATGCCATTCCCTGTAGAACTTGTCGAGCCAGTGGCCACGGTGCGGTCCGAGTAGGTGCGGATCCGCCAGGATAAGAGCTCTCAGGGGATCGTCGACATACTTCTTACGCTTAATCTCTGGCCACTTGCACTTTTGAAGTACCACAAAATCGGCCACATATTCACAGAATATTAAAGCACAAAGAACTATGACAAAGCAGGCGTAGAGCCAACGCATCTTCAGGGATTACGGAATAACAAGATTGCCGTATAAAATAAATCAAGGCCGCCGGCAAAGTGCAGTTCTATGGCTATTTGTTTGCACTTAGCGATGACAATTTTAACGATAGGCAGGAGTGACCAAAAACTATCGGCACAGGAAGCGCTAAATTCAAGAAGAACTATGAAGGGGCCAAGTGCCAAAGGTCAGCCCAACTTGCTCTACTTATCTGCTCTTTGGCATGCGAATAGGAATATTATAAGTACGTATTTAAAACTTTAAAGTGCACTGTCGAAGATATTTTTTAGTAAAAATTATAGTACAACTATATACAAAGGTATGGCTTTCAGTTAAATGTGCTCTCAGTTCAGTCTACATTATTTCAGTCTGTTGCTGTCATTCCATGTGAAAGGCTGTCACACGCTAAACTGTTCGATTGCGGCGGCATACTTATTTTAGGAATGGGTTTTTGTGTGCACAGACCATTTTGTTGTTCCTGATGCCGATGAGTGCCCTTCGGCAATCTGTTATAAAGTTGAACTTGTGTTATTTGTATACCCTTGCTGAGGGTATTAAAAAATTGTCCGGATGTTTGTAACGCATTGAAGGAAGCATATTCGACCACATAAAGTATATATATTCTTGATCAGCACGACGAGCTAAGTTGATTTAGCCCTGTCCGTCTGTCAGTCTGTTTCTATGCTATCTCCTCCGACAGTTTGAAAGCTATCTTCTCCAAACTTTGCACGAAGTGTTTTAGTACGAATGTGCAGCACATTTGTCGGAAACGGTTAGATAGGATGACTATAGCATATAGCTGTCACAGAAACGATGGGTCGAAAAACTAGTTTTACTGAGAAAAACTTTTTTGTTTTCAATGGAAACGCCTCCAAATTTCGAATTTCTTAGTCTGCTATGCATTTCCATGATTCCACGAAGTTTGATCGAAACCGGACACTTATATCATAGAAAAGGGAAATGTCCTTAAAATTAACATGTATTTATTTGGAATGCTTTCACAAAATTCATCATTGTTTTGGCAAAATCAATTGACTATAGCAAATAGCTTCCATTCGAACGATCGGTCGCAAAACTATTTCTAGTTAGAAAAACTTTCTTTCTGAGCATTTTAAAGCGAAAGTGTCCATGATTTTTTTAAATAAAGCAAATGTTGCGGCCATCCCATTAAGTGAGCTAGTGCTGTTATTAGTAAGAGAACTAGTTCAGCAGACTTAAAAACTCGCCGGCCATTTCGACATTTACCAGCACTGCCCCGCGAACTGCCGCCTTGGACGCTTTCATTTTGCAATTTTCAATTTTCTTTGCTTAAAAATGCCCAAGATAAAGAAACCAGCCGTCTCGTCCGACAGTGACAGCGGTCCGGAAGATGTAAGTAATCATGCCTTGCGTTTGCAACATGTTTGAAATTGTTCTTATCAAAATCTGCTTAGCGCAATCCACCGGCCAGCAAGAAAGCGAAGGAATCTGCCGCCTCGTCCTCATCTAAGAAGCCAGCGGCTGCTGCTGGTGGTGATGCTCCCACCACCACCTGGACTCTGGAGCGTATGCGTCAGGTACGCATCAATGAGTTTAAGGGACGCAAAATGGTGGACATCCGCGAGCATTATGAGAAGAACGGAGAAGTTTTGCCCGGCAAAAAGGGCATCTCGCTGTCCATACAACAATGGAAGAAACTGCTCGAGTTGGCCGATGAAATCACACGGGCCGTCGAGGATTAACCCCCCAATAATACTCATTAGGGTTAACACATTTTCGATTTAATACAAATAAAACTTAACTCAAAAATAAACTCCAAGCAGCACACAAATCGTCACGAGAATAGCAAATGGCAGCCAAGTCTTGACGAAGCCCCAAAAGCCCACGTAGCGGGAACAGAAGAAGACCCAGAAGCACAGGATGAGCATGTTCCAGCTGGAGCTGTCCTTGTAGCGCATGTTGATTAGGGCGGTGGCCACATGCGAGTGGCAATTGTCGCAGAAAATGTTGTGGGTTCGGGTGCCGTACAGAATGGATGCCTTGGATACGGCCTCATCCCAGGCATATGATCCGCCGGCCACATATTTAGGATGCAGACGCAAATAGCGTGTGGGTCGGCCAAAGCCCATGTGATCCTCCGAAACGAAGTAAGGCCCAGCAAAGTCTCGGATTATGCCATTTGAGGTGCAAATCCCCATGTGTCCGATTAGGGGCAGAATCCAGCTAAGCACTGGAATGGGTGTCCAGACAATGCAATATGGAAAGCGTTGATCCGCCGCGTTAACGGGGGGCAAGCGTTCCGGCACTTCCCCGCCAGCTCCGCTTCCTCCTCCCGTCGATCTAGCCATGTCGCTACTCTCCACGTCCTGCGAAGGTTGCCTCTGATGCTGTTGTGCCGCTGGGCTGGACAGGGATGATGACGAGGCGGGCATTGTTAATTCAAAATGTAACACTAACTACACATACAACCACTCACTAAATCGCTGCTAACTAATTGGGTAAATTTGAGCAGGAAATTTTCGTTTCTGATAACAAGAAAATCCAGCACACACACATGCATACACACAAAACAGAAGCAAACTAACAGGGGCGGACTGTCACAAGAAAAGGGATTTCGTGCAGCTGATTAATTTGCTTGGATGAGTCATAGGATGAGTAATAGGCCTTAAAGAATGCTAATACATTCGCGTGTGTCCCAGACATCCTAGAGATTTTCTTATAAACGGTTTTATATCGTATTAAGACCAGAGACCGTAATCGAACGGTGCTGCTCATAATTGTTTTTCCTTATAACTCGACTATCGTTTCAATAAATAATCCCGATTGCTAAATATGTCCAAAAGGAACGAGCCTTCTATCTTTAAAACTGTGGGAGATATGATGTTTTTTTCCACTTTGCGGGGGTGGGAGGGGGCGTGGCAAAAATTGAAAATAAACTTGATCTGCCTACAAGTATTAGAAGCATATGTCTCATACATGTCAAACCTCTATCTCTTACCATCTCTGAGATCTGTCTGTTCATACGAAAAGACAGACAGACGGACATGGCTATATCGACTCGGCTGTTGATGCTGATCAAGAATTTATATACTTTATAGGGTCGGAAATGCTTCCTTCTGGTTGTTACATACTTTTGCACAAACTTATTATAAAAATACGTTTTTGTTTTCAATGGATGCTGCAAGGGTATACAAAACTTCGGCCGAACCGAAGTGAACTTTCCTCTATTTTTCACTTATTAAGTATCGGACATTATGATTATAAATCGTTTATTTGATATCTTTCCTTATGCTCTAGTTTTCCAAAGTTTCAATCAGAGAAACCTGATGCTTGATATCAACGCCAACTACTTACAACAAAATAAGAAAATTAAAAAGCAACATTGCGTATGAGTAATATCAAAAACTTTAGAGACATAACTTTTTGAACTTTTTTCTGGTTTCTCGTTAAACCATAAACTTGGAAATCTAGGGGCGCCAGTAACTATAACCTAAAGTTCGCACTAATGTCCCTGTTCATTTTGTGCTTCCAGTGATTAGTCTAGTTGGCTTTTGGTTCCCAATCCAGTCAGCTGTCTACTCCCTTCACAACTTCATTCATTCGATAAATATATTTCGACCAAATAACTTGTAATATATTTTTCACCCACAACATGAGCAACAATATACACCCCGATAAGAAGTGGAACACCGCCCTTAGGAAGGAGCGAATAAAGAAACTGCAAGCCTCCCGTAAGATTCACGAGCGGAACATGTTCGACCGCAAATTTAAAGCTCACTTTCCGAGAAAGCCGCTCGCGTTGTTTCAATATTTGCGTCAACAATTCTTGTCACCCAAGATATCGGCATTCTCACAGCCTTGTCTGCCCTCGTCAAAGGGACGAGTACGCCATGTGGGGCCACGGACACCACAAGTCTCCAGCTGCCATCAGGAGGACATTTGTTGTGAATACAATTTGCCTCGCCTGGAGCAGTTGGATTGGCTAACAGATAATGTTTATTTGGCCTTTGATTTAAGCATTGTACTGTTTCACTGGGAGTTTCTCAAGCAATTGCTAGATGCACGTTCCAATTGCACGCTCTATGTGCCTTTGCATCAATATCGCCAACTGCATAAGCTCCGCTTGGACCAGCCATCCAGGGAGTCTCCGTTTGTTGACGAGGCTTTGGATAATCTGGAGTATTTAAGGTTATTCGAAGAGCGTAAAATTCGCGTGCAAACAGCCAGGGAAGAGGCACTTCTGTTGATGCCTGCTGCCAACCAAAACGACGATAAGGCCATGATACAGTGCCTACTGCAAGTAGCATGTAACTCTTGTGACGTATTGCTGGTGAGCAATGAGGAGTCCCTCACCGTACTGGCATTGGAGGCAAGCATCCATGCTGTGAGCATGCAGCAGGTGTGCGCAAGGCCCGAATGGACGAAGTATCAAGAGAATAGGCGCCAGCAGTCGGATTGAGCAGTCGGATGAACAAAGGAAAATATAGGCGTTTAGTTAGTTTCATCATTGTTTGAAAAGGGGGGGGGAGGGTAAATAAAAATAAAAAATTATCAATCATTTTGCTATTCTGATTAGCTGAGCAAGTCACACCCAACAGAGAAACTCCTATCAAGACAAGGAGTTCAGGAACGACGAATGCTTTTCCACTTAGACCTCCACAGAAAAAGAGTTATCTGGACTAAAATCACGGCAAACACCTTGGGGTGAGCTGTCTTTCAGCTCGGGCGCCAGCAGCGTGCATCCGCTAGTGGGAGAGGAGTATCCAAGAGAACTCTTAAACTAAGTTGATGAGGAGGCCCGAGGGACACCTTCCATTGATCCAAAGGTCAGAGGGGTGTGGACATGTCATATTATCAGCCTGTTTGTCTCCAGATCAGAGGCAAGTCTATTGAAGCGGGCCACCAGACGGTAATGTTATCTGGAGGTCTGCATACTCAAATCCCGGTTTATAGATATATGCCTCGCATACCTGGTAGCTTCTGTTTTGTGTGTATGCGTGTGTGTGTTTGGTGGATTTTCTTGTTATCAGAAACGAAAATTTAATGCTAGAATTTACCAAATGAGTTAGCAACATTTTCATTTTTCCATTGCAACATAAATATTATTTTTTTAAGCATGTATATGGGTTGTTAGCCATCACAAGGTCAATGATTGGTTATAATTCACTAATCAACACAACAGTAGTACCGCTGAAATGTTTGTTTTAAAAATCTTAACGGTTTCGTTGTTAAGACAAACAATAAATACCTTGGTATTTATTAAAGTTGCTCCCTTTAAAATGAACACAAGAAATCTTGGCACTTTTAGCTCTGTACGACGATTGATGGCGGCTGCTTAAATTCTGCTGATACTTTAATGTAAAAAAAGTTTTAAGTTTTTTCGCATTTAAAATTAGAGTAATTTTAAAATGGCTACGAGCCTATTGTTCAAATAGACCAGCGACCTAGAGTGTACGATGTCATAAGTGCACGAGTTTTTGGAATGTTTTCGGGATTACTTATTTGCAAAATTTTCCCTCAATTCTTCCAGAATTTTGTCCTGCCTTTTCCTCTTAACTTCTGTCAAATAGCAAAAGTCACTTCGCTTGACCCTAATCAAATACATAATTAATTGAGTAAAAAGTTGCTTATATTCTAGACTACAGACTCTGTCTCACAATTTCTAGTTTTCACAATTTAGTTCTACATTTTTTGGATTCACGCCTTTGTTTAAATTGCCGCCAATTGTTCTGCAAACGAAAGCAAACCAAAATGAAATCACGAAATCAAAATCGAAAGCAAATCACTTTCAGGAATATCACTATTGACTAATTTTTTGACGGATTTTTTAAAAGTATTTTTGAAGCTCAATATTTTTTTTAACTATTTTGAGATTTTATCTTGCAAACAGCCTAACCGATTTTTAAAAGGTTATAGAGATTGAGAGGTCATGCTCCAGCTCCGTGCGCAGGCCGCTGTCTCGAGTTTTTCACATATTTTAAGAAGTTAAGGATTTGTTTTTTTTACGATTTTTTAACTAATAAAAAGTATAGCTGAACAAATCCGATTTCATAAAACTGCCTTTACTTTATATATCTAAAGAGGCGGTTGTCACATTTCTCTAAAGAGAAACTCTTATCAAATTCGGTTGGGTGGGAGGTGGGCTGCTATTTTGCCTGGGGTTCGCGCATAACAGGCCTCGGCTTGGTGTCGCAAGAGCCACTTGATCGTACTATGCATTGTACGTCAACGTCCATATATACAAAAAACCTGTCCTATTTCATAAAAGAAGGCTAAATTTTCGATATATTTATAAATATTTGCTTTGCTCTTACACTATCGTCAGAGATTCTCATAAGAGTTATATGACAAGTGAAAAGGCAGCCTTACTAAAAATCAGAATTCCTGCTTCCTGTAGTGCAGTTTTAAAAACAAGCTAGATATATCGAGAAAAAATCTGATTTGGCAATACTTCTTCTGATTTTATGGACGTTTGATTTAGTCAAGAAAAAGTTCTTAACAAAACACATTTATTTTTTTTGGATATTAACATTCACAAATTCTAAAAACATTTGTCCCCTTTTTTCCACACATCTTAAGTGAGTCCGCCCCTGGTAACCAATGCATTAATTTACATGGTGGGTGGTAGTGTTGGAAAACTTGTGTTCATTAACTTGTGAACAGCTGTTGAAAGTTTTCTGTTTGTTTGTTGAGCTGTTTTCTTGTTTGTTATTAGAAAACTATACACAAATTTGTATTGAAAAAAAAATGACGCAAGTGTTTATAAATGGAGCCAGAGATGAGCCTAATGTGCGAGATCACGATAGCTTGGGTAATGCCCTCCACTTCCCCTTTCTTCATATGTGTGAAACTGTAATTATAAATTAAATTCTCTTCCAGACGTATCCGTACAGGAGCTGATACGAGCGGCCACCGAAGCCCGCAAACAAGCTTATTGTCCTTATAGCAACTTTGCTGTGGGTGCAGCCCTAAGGACAAGTGATGGCTCAATTTACACAGGCTGCAATATAGAGAACGGGGCGTATGCTGCTTGTATTTGTGCTGAACGCACGGCAGCTGCCAAGGCCATCAGGTAAAGAGGCAGATAGTGGAGCTGAAAATTGAATTAAATTCTTCTTGTTTTATTGATCAAGCGAGGGCAAACGCGACTTTGTGGCCTGTGCTGTGGTGGCCCAACAGGATGGCGGCTTTACAACACCCTGTGGCGTTTGTAGACAGTTTTTGTCAGAGTTCGTCAATGGCAAGGACATTCCACTGTATGCAGCCAAGCCCCTTTCGCCCGCACCCATCCGCGTGCTCTGCACTAGTGTGCTGCTATTGCTTCCTAACAGCTTCAGCCTTTTGAATGGAAAATAGAAATGGGGACTCCCACCTTATCGAATTGTGCAATATTTGAGGCTAAGCAAAATATGTGAATTTATGGGTAAACAATTTGTTTATATTTGTTTTTTAATAATTAAAAGTGTGTTACTTCCCAATTTCATATCACGATTTAAAATAGGGTTTTCCAAATTGTGAAAAGGGGATTTTGAAATAGGTTTTATTTAAGAATGCTTCGCATTCATATGAACGACTGCTGAAAGAAGTCTACAACACATCAAATTAAATTAGGCGACCTTGAGATGCACGTCCAACTTACTTTTTTTTTCTTTTTTTATACCTCGGACATTTAAAAATATCCCCCTGAAAGGATTTTTTGAAATTCGAAATACTTTAGAACAGCGTTCCCCAGCCATGCCCCGGGGGCCGAACACACTCAAAAATTTACAACGATTGCTTGCCGAAGTAATGCATCAGTTTTTTTAAATAAGCATATGATTATTGAGAATTTTTTCTCAGAGAGTTTCTTAGAAAAAAGATTTTTTTATATTGAAATCAAAAAATTTGTAACTTACGGACAAAATCCACGCTTCGTGATGGTTTTTCGGGATTGCTATTGAGTGCAGCTTACATTAAACGCAATTTGGTTGGAACATGTTACCTACAGTAGCAACAGGTACATGTTTATTCAAATCTTTTGAACCTTATTAAATTTTCTGTCGCTGAGAATTTATTTCATGTAATTCCGGAGCCAGAGATATTGCCAAAAAAAACCTTACGAAAATCAGATTTTTTAGCGATATCTTAGGGACATTGCATAAAATAAATCCAAATTTGGGACAGATCAGTTTGATTTGAAATAACCAATTGAATTAAAAAGGAAATTTTAAAATTCCAGCCATTGGGTCGCACCCCTTTCCTTATCTGGCTAGACCCTTTTAGTCAAAAATTTAATAAAAATTCAGTCAAAACTTCTATCGAAAGTGTCTCAAGACTTTGACCTCCGAATTATCTACAAAATTGTGGGATATATGTCAAGTAAATAGTATAAGAAGTCGTCGCTCCAAACATTTTCATTTGGTTATTACTGGCTTTCCCCTTTCTTGTTATGAGAATCCAAAACCAAAGCAAAACTACACCCTCGGTTGGTAAAAATAACAATTATAATAATAACAACAACAAAAAAGCATCTGTTTATATTTCCTCTCGTCACCGATTCGTTGACTTAACGCTCTATAATCGACTCTTATCAGGCGCGTTCTCGCTCTCTCTCCGCATTTTTGCCTCGCTCTTGACCAAATGTTTATTTTTGCCACCACCACCAATCGAGCCGTCATAGCTAATAACACAGATCACCAACCGTCCATTCGCCAGCGGACGTTCGAAGGAGAAACACGGAACCACGCGCTCACCCAATTGACGCGTAAACAGAAATAACTGAAAATTATTAAATAATAATCATGTCACATTTATTGGAAAACTTTGCACGTCCCGAAATTCTCGAACAGGTGGTCACCTTTGGTAGTTTGGGTAAGTTTTTCTAAATATTTGGTTAATTGCATTCATGACTGGGTCTTGGTTTTTGTTTTGGCAGATGCTGCCATCCAGGAGCTTTTGCAGTCTGCCTTTGCGGTACGTCAACGAGCCTATGCTCCATATAGTGGCTTCAAGGTGGGAGCTGCTTTTCGGGCCAAAGCTACAAATGAAATTTTCACCGGCTGTAATGTGGAGAATGCTGCTTTCACCCCATGCTCGTGTGCCGAACGCACTGCTCTCTCCAAGGCTGTGAGTGAGGGTGTCCGTGAGTTTTCCGTAGGGGCTGTTTTGGCCTATGAACCCGATGTATTTACCACCCCCTGTGGAGTTTGTCGTCAGTTTATAAGAGAATTTGCCACTTGTGATATACCCATCTATATAGCCCAGGCGTTCGATGAGCGAGTCGCAGCCAAAGAGGATACGTTCCGTTCCGATGATCCGGTCTTATGCACCTCAATATTTAATCTGTTGCCGAGCAGTTTTCGCACCTATCGGAAGTAACTGGAACTCGGAGTGATGACGATGTAGTAGCTGGTTCAAGGTTAAATCAGTCCAACCCCAAATCAATATTAATCTACACTCGATTCTAATCTAATCACTTAACATTTTAAAATAAAGTTCAAATAGCTGTAGTAAACATTAATAAAAGGGAATGGTCAGCTAGAATACACTTTTGTGAGGGTAAGGGGCTTGACCATTGTTGCACTTCTCATAGTATACGGAGGTATTGTAATAGATTAGAGTTCACACTTATGAAATGTCACTGCTATACAGTTCCTGTTCATAAACTTTAAGTACTGGTTTTCGTCCAAAATATTAAAACGTTTTCGGCTGATCTTTCATGAATTTGTGCGCATTGAACATAAAAAGAATTAAATGGAACTGTGGCGGCTCTGTCCACACTAGTCAAGAGCGGTTATCGCTTACTACGTAGCTTACCATCTCTCATCTTCAGGAGTTTCAGTAGAGTAGTGTGTGTGAGACAAGCGAACGCGAAGCCAGCGCTCGGAGCTGGTTTCTCCCAACAATTAATGTCCAACTATTTAAGTTAAATAATAAATATTAATAGTGAATTAAGCACGACCTCTTAATCGCTAAAGAACTACTGTTTTTAAACGTTTGACACCTACTTATTATGATCATGTAATTCCAGCCTGTAGGGAACATCAGCGATTCGCTAGATGACTCGGCTTACGAAAGGCCCCAGTATTCCGTGGCGTGTTATGCGTCGCCAACGCAACATTGGCCAAACAAAAACAAAGATAAGCATATTGGGAAACCGTCAAGCACACAGTTACATGCCTTGAAGCTGGGCTGAAGTTACAGACTATAACTAGAATGGACTAGTAGATTCATTTGAATTCTCAAGTCGTTATTCCGCCATTCGCTTAAATAAATAGGACTTGTAAATGGCTTGATGGCACCAGCACTTGAAACTCACTGATGGATGAATTGGACTTTATCTAAACGACTGTCTGAGTATCCAAAGCTGCCCAATATGCACAATATCGCTGTTGATTTTCATTGATTATTGAATTATAATCATTTCAATCATTGAACCTTGAGACGGCTAACAATCACTTTTACTAACATACAAAACTTAGAGAACGAAAAATTTGGATTTTTGGCAAAGTTACCTTCAAAACACTTCCTTCGAGAACCTTTCGAGAGAGTAAAAAAAATTTCCTTTTTTTAAAAAACTTTATAATATTAAGAGATTCCGAACTACCGATTCCTAAAGAAATCGTCGAATGGAGGAGGAAGCCGGAGCTATCGAAACTCTGGAACACCTTACAAGCAGCTGCTAGGCTTTCTTATGCGTGAGGCTAAGTTTATCCGGTGTACCAGTGCAGGAAGATGCTTTCATTAAAGGTTAGCAAAAGTTACTGGTCTTCGCTTAGAGCTTAATGATTTCAAATTACATATATCTAAATACAATCCCTCTATCAATCACATCGCGTCTGAGTCAGAGTCAAATATGACTGACTTAACGATAGCGACGAAAGGAAATTGTTTAATACTAAAATCATCTATTTTATAGCTTTGGCTGAGAAATAGGGATTTTAGTTTTGGCTTTGTTTTTTTGTTCCTATTTGTATCTTCCAACTTAAGGGGGTCTTCTCATTCAAAACCCGTTTTTTGGACCCTTTTTAAAAAAATTCTTATTTGAAAACGCAAAGAATAATTGAAAACTTTTTTTATTTATTGTATTACAAAAGGTTCAAAGTAAAAAGGTGTCGTCACGGCGGCCACGATTCCGGGTCTCCGGAGCGTCCGAAATGAAAAAAAAACGGGGTTATAATCAGTATAGATGTAATTCTCGGGTGAACCTCAAACTTAATTTTGTGATTTTTTTTGACAAAATGGCGGCCATTCAAAAAAAAAATTTCAATTTCGGGCTTTTTTTTGTAGTTTAGTGTAAAAAAAAAATAGTAAAAAATTTTTTAAAATTATGGTCGAGGTTCACCCGAGAATGGTGACAATTCTGCGTCGATTCCACTTTGTTTCATGAAAATCGGTTCAGTTGAACTGGAGATATCATGGCCGCCAGTTCGAAAAACGTGGTTTCGAGATAAACGCGCTTTAAGTTTGCAGTTGCTTGGGAATTTAGGTCACATTGGGTCACTAAAAGGACTATATCTCCTAAACTAATTCGAGTTTTCGAAAATCCTTTTGGGGGGATATTTTTGAATATCCAAGCTATAAATAAATGCAAAAAAAAAGTCGAAAAAAAAAGTTGCTCAATGAGAAGACCCCCTTAAAATATCTTATTTAGGAAATTTGCTTAAAAGTTCTCATTAATTGAGGGAATCTCCCTATATAACAAAACTATCCCTTTGGAATCATTTTCGAGTCGTATTACCTATCAGTTTCGAGTCAGTTTCGAGGCGTTTTTCAAATTTTTGCTTTCAATAAAATTATTAATTTTTTTTTGCCTCCTTTTTGCCAATCGTCTCAATTGCTTAGCTGACATAATCTTATTAAATTATTATTTTGATTGCATAAGTTCAAAATGTATAAACTTTAATTTAAATTTATTTTTCACTCAAAATTAAACGCTTGCCTGACCTTCGCTTCACTTTGCAACTATAAATTCAGAATTTGACTTGAACTCAGATAAGAAAGCACCGTTAGTAAAAGAAGAAAGACATAACATAGTTAGACCAAAAACAATCATTATTCAATCACCCGCACGATCACTTTTCGATTGCTTTACGTTTTGTTTGAATTATTTCAATGAATCACATTTTAAGCATATGCACGAGTAATTTTCGAGTCTTCTTTTAATCGCCACTCTCTTTTTAATCAGCAAGGAGACTCGAAAAAGACTCCTCAAAGTGATTTTTGTAAAAACGATCTTCCAAATGCTGGCTGGGACGGCATATTTAAAAATAGGGGAAGTTAACTTCGGCTCGGCCGAAGTTTTGTATACCCTTGCAGCTTCCATTGAAAACACAAAAGTTTTTCTAACTAAGACTACTTTTTGGACCTTACTTTTCTATGGGATCTATACTATATAGATGTCTGATTTCGACCAAACTTGGTAAAATCATGGAAAAGCATAAAACACTGTTAATTACGAAATTTGGACGCGATCCCATTTAAAACAAAAAAGTTTTTCTCACTAGAACTTCTTTTTCGACCGATCATTCATACTGCAGCTATATGCTATAGTCATCCGATTTTGATAAAATTTTGCAGAATTGTGTAAAAGTATATAAAATAAGTGTATGCCAATAATAAGGACGATTTCATTAAAACCAAAAAAGTTTTTCTCACTAGAACTAGTTTTTCGACCGATCGTTCCTATGGCAGCTATATGCAATAGTTATGCGATTTCGACCAAACTTTGTGCAAAGTTTGGTGAGGATAGCTTTAAAACTGACGGAGGAGATAGCATAGAAACAGACGGACAGACGGACAGGGCTAAATCAACTCAGCTCGTCATGCTGATCAAGAATATATATACTTTATGTGGTCGGAGATGCTTCCATCTAAGCGTTACAAACATCCGCACAATTTTATAATTCCCTCTGCAAGGGTATAATAAGGTAGAGTCATCAGAAATTCACCATGCGAGAGAGGTACCAGTTCATGATGTAATTATATAAGGTAAGTTCATTAAAGTAGGCTGCCTCTTTTTTGGGGTACCAGTTGAATGGTGAAATACACTCAGTAGCAAAGGGAATGTCAATGTGCTCTGACATGTTCAATGAACATTGTTCATACATGAACAAAACCATATCAAATCGAGTTCAACTCGCTCTGGGTCCTATCTGACAAATTATGACTTTTTCACAAATGTTTGTTTAGTTCGATTTTAGGAAAAAACTTTAAAAAAATTGTTTCGGTAATAAAAAAAGACAAATTATTCGTTAAAATGCTACAAAAACGCAAATTACTCAAAAAATACATGAAATGTCTGGATGTAATGCAGCAAGAGTTGGATAAACGTTCACTGAATAAGCTATTAAAGGATTATGTTCAACAATTGGATGAACTGCAGTCGGAGATAATCCAAAGGCAATGCGGCCAGGCTATACAGTTGGAGGAAGCGGGAGACGCTAGTGGTCGTGGATTGGTGAGTGATTCAAAGAATTTGTCACATCCAGAAATGTTGGAGGAGTATACCATCAGTTACGGACAACTGGGTGAGTGTGGTGGGCAAGCAAATGTTTTGAATTTAAAAGAAAATGCGATTTCCTCCGACAGATGACCTGAATAAAGAGCTTTTGGATGCAGCCCTGACGGTACGACGTAATGCTTACGTACCCTATAGCAAATTCAGGGTGGGTGCTGCCTTTCGTGGAAAATGTGGTACCGTCTATGCTGGTTGTAATGTCGAGAATGTGGCTTTTACACCCGGCTGCTGTGCCGAACGTGCCGCTCTGGTTAAGGGCATTAGCGAGGGGCAATTGAAGTATACAGCTGGTGCGGTGGTAGCTTATCATCCAGCTGGATATACCACTCCCTGTGGGGTTTGCCGTCAGTTTATACAAGAGTTTGCCAAACATGATATGCCACTGTATATAGCCAAGGCACCGGAACAGGATGGTACCATACCGGCTATAGATGATAATGATGAAATATTTGTCACATCCATCTACCATTTGCTCCCACATAGTTTTACAGTGTTTGAATAAAATAACCGAAATATACTCTCTTCCGATTCTCTAAGTAATTAAAAGCAGGGATGCAAGCCGGTTCGGAGCCGAACCGAACCGCTTATTTCAGCTGATGAACCAAACAGTCGTCCCTTCGAAAATGCTCACTGACAAGTTTAGACTTAAAAATTTTGGAAATTTTAATCATGTTTCTAACATATAGGTAAGTCCTTATCGATGCCGGATTTATTTAGCTGCCAACGATTTTTAAACATGAGAACCCGTACATCTCCTGCAATTGTCTATCGACCACTTAATATGCCTGCCATCAGTTAACATTCCTTCTTTGAAAGTTGCTAATCGATTTGTGTGCGTAGTCCATTTCATTTAAGGGACGAATCAGGAGAATCTGTTCTGCTACTTCACCTCAATCCAACATTAGCCACGAGCACGGCTTCAAAGTGGAATCATAATGGTCTATTCCAATGTTCTATTCAATTGTTCTCTAGAAATTAAATTTCGAAACTGTCAAAAAGTCACTCACTTTTGAAATCATAACATACCAAATATTGGAATAAAAGTTCGAGGAAAACCTGATCTTTAAACATTTTAAAAAGAAGTTACTGGTCGTTTGTATCCGTGTTTTTCTAAAAAGACTACTTTCACTACTTCATGCATACTATATGATTCCTCAATTTGAACGAAAAAACTTTTTTAAGACGATTCCATTAAAAAATAAGTTTTTCTCCCAGACTCTTCACCGACTATACCAGCATATTATAACATGATTTTACCAAACTTTACTTATTTACCATTAAATTTTTAAAATAACTCTAAAAAATAATGTCCTTTCGACAAATTTACATGGAAAGCATAGCAAACTAAAATAGTTTGGAGGCGTTTCCATTAAAAACAAAAAGTTTTTCTCCTAAAACTGTTTTTCACCGATCGTAACAGCTATAATTCAGACGGCTGGCCGACAAATTGCAGCGTATTTGTACCAAAAAACTCGTAAAGTTTGGTGAATAGCTTTACACGGGTTGGACAGTTCCTTAATGCGTACAAACACACAATTTTATAATACCCTCTGCAAGGGTATAAAACTTTTGGAAGAAAAAGATTTTTATACGAAATGTTCAATATTTAAAGATTACTAATAAATAGAGTTGGTTTAAACAAAAACTGCACAGAGGGAAAACCGAGAGCATTGGACCAAAATGAGCACAATCGGTCACAAAAACTAATCATGAAAGGTTCCACAAACACCCAGACGAGAAGCAGAGACACCAACCCCATCCACACCACAGTGCTTATACTTTTCAGTGCGGTGGTTGAGGTGAGCTGAATTGTGCTCATTTCATAAACTTTCAGAACATTTGTTCATATTTTGAGATGAAATCTTATTTTCTGAACACGTTTTTCCCTCTGTGTGGGGTTTAATACCTAAAGCAGAACTATTGCATTATGTGTTCGAACCCAACTTTATGTTACATCAAATAGTATAGGGCAGGGGTGGGCACCAACATCAAACAGAACCACATTAATTGCCCAGCAGATTTTAGTGGCTTATTTTGTTTTTGGCAGTCGAGTATTTTATTGCGCATTGCTTTTAAGCTGAATAACGGTTCGGGCTGCGAGGGACAAGCGGGCTAGGCGTTGCCCATCGCTGGTATAGGGCACCTAGACTTATGGTCCCTAGCTTAAGTCCAGAAAAAAACTCTCCGAACAGATTTAAGGACATGTATGTCCTTAATGTTAGACTTGAAAGATTAAGATTCGGAGGAATTAAGGACGATCCTTAAACAGAAAGAAGTTTTTGACATCATTATCCGAAATTACGTAACTTTAATAGTCCAAAAATATGACTTTCCCAACAGTTTTCAAGGTAAGTCGCGGCGAGGTGATCCAAGAACAGAAATGAGTCTTAAATTAAAACTTTTAATACGTTTTGCGGAAAGTTTTGAAATAATTCCGTTCCGCGTGGAGATTTGGCAAAATTAAGGACGATCTTTGAACAGAAATGAAATTTTGCCGATCTATCGGACTGCCTTACCTTCAAAAGTCAGGAAAAAATAGTTTTTCAATCAGATTCGGGACGTTACCCTTAGGTAAAGTCTTTAAATGTTAAGATTCGGCGGAATTAAGGGCGATCATAGAACAGAAATGAGTTGTTGGCATTATTTTAAACTTGCCGAAACTTTAAAAGTCCGGAAAATAACATTTCGCGCAGATTCATGGAAAAATCGGGTCGTTATACTTAAGGACGGGCTTTAAGTGTTAATATTTGACAGAAACTTTAAAAGTTTTGAAGAAAGTTCGGAAAAAATTTATTTTTCGAGCAGATTTTAGGGAAGATCGGATCAATCAGACCTTTAATAAGTGTATAAAATAATTGAGATTGAAACCAACCGAAACCGCGGTTGTTGGCTTGAATAACCATGTAATAAACCGAACCGGTGGTTCAAAAACTGTGAACCGAACCAGTTCTTATATCCGATCGGTTTGCATCCCTGATTAAACGCTCACATTTTCCTGGTCCTTTTGAACCGTTTCAATAGTGGTTCAGAGCCATATCTCAAAAATTATTTTAGCTGAGTCGTACATTTTACTGGATCCGACCCCGATTGAACCGGTACAAAAGTGGCTCGAGCTCTTATTTTCTACAAAGAGCTATCTGTCACAGAAACTCAAAAATAACGAGTAAAAAAAGGAAAAAAGTGACTTGGGTTGAAACTTTAATTAAATTTAATTGCGTTAGGTTGATTCCCAATTCTAAACATATTTCAATACAGGCTCTCCCGAACCATATAGAGCGTATTCACTTTGCTTGGCAAACGGTGTGATCTCCTCATGCACCAGTATGGGTTTCACATCGGTTGTATCGTATTCTATAACCCTGGATTGGGGATCCAAATAGTTCTCACGCACCTCGGTACTTAAGCCTGAGTGTGGCACATGTTTCAATAGATTTTGATACTCCAAACAACGCTTGGGGCAGTCTTGAGATGGATAATTATCACACATATTATCATCGGGTATACGTGATACCTTCTTGCTGGCCGGCATATGTTCTTGCCAATTCCAAAATGTCACATTATCATGGGCGCCAATGCCAGCCTGCAGGTCAGCTGTATTATAATGTACATAGGAGAGATTATAAGTGGTGGCCGAGGGATCCAAATGTTTGCTATATCCAGGTTTGGTACGATCTATAATCAATTTAGTGGCCTGTACAGGTGTGGGCATGGTGATAGGCAAGGGATCAGGCTCTATGGGCAATATTGAGTGTGTATAGGTATCCTGGGTGACGCTGCTCATAGGTTTAATCTTGCGCTTAATAAAACGTAATTTGCCCTGATCGAAGGGTTTCATAAATTGCATTTTCATATTGAGCGCAGGATTACGAATGGCATTTGGGTCAGCATACTGCAAAAACAACAGAGGGGTATAAGTAAATGGGGTTTCACCTGAACGTAAACTTACCTTCCACTCATAGCTGGATCCATACTCGGAGGACGGTTTCTTGTGCAGCAAAGGATCCCTCACATAGATGCCTTTGCTAGAAAATTTGGCATCCAATTTGTTACCCAATTTCAAGTCGGTTATATGACGATGTCCACGATAGTAGGAGGTACGCATATCCGGCACTGAAGTGCTGGGCGGTTGCTTATAATCATAACAACCAAACTCATCCATCGCTGAATCTTAAACTTTAAAAGAAAATGTAATCTAACTAATATTATGTGCAATTTCAACTTGTTCTTGTTTTTGGTTGGAATGTTGTTATTTTGGTTGCCTAGCTACTGATTTCAAGCTAAAATGTAAACAAATATGTTGATGCGATACAAGCAGCCTACTTTCTGTAAAAAAGCAGTGTCAGATATTTTTGAATTATAGCATTTAGAAGTCCTTCAAAATCATTGAGTTTGAAGCGAAGGCCAGCAACTTTCGCTAGCGGTTATTTAAGGCATCATTCGGCGATGAAATGAGGTGTTTCAGTGTTTGAATAACTCCTGGCTCTCTAGCCTTAGCTGGTCATTGCGTGCCCGCATGCTGTAGCATTTCACCATCTGCTGTTTATTAGAGAAATTTCAAGTTCCTCCATTTGATCATATTTCAGACAGACGCCGTCTTGTTGCCTTCCATGCCTTGTTGGCTGGGTACCCAGAATCTAATAACACTCCAAGTTCTGTACAATAATTCATAATATATTCAGATTTTCTCCATGCGTTTATAGTGGAATGCTTATTAGACAATCTTAAAAAGCGCTCTGTTTTACAAAACAATTTTACCTACCCAAAAAGGAGTTCAACTAAAGTTCAGCTGTGCTCCTTCGTGGTACGTACATAAATACAAATACAACTGAGCGAGATGCTTGGCTTATTTATAAAATATTACATATTTTTTTGTTCATACATAAATGTAGAAAAATTAAAGTGTGATTAAACTGTTTGCTTAGCAATTAAACAATTGATTTACTTGAGGGGGAGGGGACTAAATGGTGGCTTGGCTAGAAATGGGTGTGTAAACAATGTGCGGGTGACGTTGTCTGCTCCTCCTGTTCCTCATTATTACCATCTCAGGCAATTTCCTTTAAGGCCAACAAAGATTGACGTAGGTATTCGTATTGTGTTTTGGCATGCTTGATCTCAAGTTCGGATAGTTCAACGAGGCTGAAAAAAGATTCAAAATTAGAACGGGAGCATTTTCTATTCTTTACTTACCTCTTTTTAAAAGCAGCCACACGACGATTACGAAAGCCAATTAATTCCTCCTTACCGCAGGCGGACATGGATTCAAATTTCTCACAGGCCTCCGCCTGTGCAGTTTCAGCCTAAATGATTTAATTAAATTTAAATGAAACGATTAGATTATATTGATTAAGGCAATTCTAAACACACAATCAAATACATGCTAAATTTTTATGTATAATTCTCATGTGCCTATAAGTAGGTGTGGAAGCATGCGGCAATTCGGTCGGGTGTGAGTGTGGCTTAACTAGACGACTGAGCTACTGAACATGTGTATGAACTGAATTGGCCACAAACCTCTTGCACCTCCAATGGCTGCAGCGGAAGAAGACCACAACAAACAACCACAATAGAAAGATAGAGAGATTAAGTGAGTGTGGGAGGGCGATAGAGCAATGTGAACATAAAGCAAATGTTTTAACATTTTGATAAACTTGGATTTAACATTAAGTGAAAGAGCCTTTGCTGTAAGTGAGAAAATTGATTGAGTTTTGTGCTGAAACCGGTCACTTACCGCATGGACATCTTTGTTCTTAGAGCGTGCCTTCTCCAGATTACGATTAGCGGTCTCATAGGCAGCCAAACAGCGCAGACGACGTATTAATAGAGCCTTGGCTGCATCACTGTCACGCTGATAGTAGCGCAGGGTATCACCCAGTTTCAGATCCTGATCGCTAGCCACACGGGTTTCAAGATTCTGAAAAGGTTTAAACAGTTTTTGATGTGAATTATCTTTAAATTTGGTACGGAGGATCTTAGTAGGAGTAAAATGATATTTCTAATTTTGTGGCGTTGTTAAGATGTTGGTGTTGTTTAGGTTTTAGTTTAGTTTTTATCCCAGCACTAGTCACGAAAATGTTTTTCAACCTTTTCAGTTGTTATTCTTATACTAACTAAAGACTAACAAATAAATATCGTCTCCGTAAACATAAATCACTCAAGAAAAAAGGTTATAAATATACGTTTAAAATTGATAATCAAGAAATTAATTTTACTAATAAAAAATAGTGGAAAGTTAACTTCGACTAGGTCGAAGTTTTGTATACCCTCGCTGCCTACATTGAAAACAAAAAAGTTTTCTAAATAAGACTTATTTTCGAACCTTACTTTTCTAAGGGAGCTATACTATATAGATGTCCGATTTCGACCAAACATAGTGGAATCATGGAAAGCATAACAAACTATCAATTACGAAATTTGGAGGCGATTCCATTTAAAAAAAAAAGCTTTTTTCACTAGAACTTCCATTTCGACCGATCATTCGTACTGCAGCTATATGCTATAGTCATCCGATTTCGACAAAACTTTGTAGAATTGTGTAAAAGTATATAAAATAAGTGTAAGCCAATGATAAGGACGTTTTCATTAAAAACAAAAAGTTTTTCTCACTAGAACTAGTTTTTCGACCGATCGTTCCTATGGAGCTATAGCTATAGTCATCCGATTTCGACCAAACTTTGTAGAATTGTGTAAAAGTATATAAAATAAGTGTAAGCCAATGATAAGGACGTTTTCATTAAAAACAAAAAGTTTTTCTCACTAGAACTAGTTTTTCGACCGATCGTTCCTATGGCAGCTATATGCTATAGTCATCCGATTTCGACCAAACTTAGTGAAATCATGGGAAAGGATAGTAAACTAAGAAAAACGTACTTTGGAGGCGTTTCCATTAAAAACAAAAAAGTTTTTCTCACTAAGACTAGATTTTCGACCGATTGTTCCTATGACAGCTACATATATACTATAGTGCTATAGCATTAATTTTGTATTTTTTTCAAAAAACTCCCCTACCAAATACAAAAACTAGATTTCAAAAAACGTTACGCGTTTTCTCTCCACGTTTAAAAAAAAACGGGTAAAATTCGGCATTCAATGGCAGAAGACCCCCTTAATGTCTCTTAAGTATTGGCCACACTCACCTTTTTTTTTACCTAGAAATGATAAGAAATGTGGAATCTCTTTACCTTAATCCTCTCAAACACCTCGGCCGCCTTAGCCACAAAGGTCTCCATATTGCCCTTCTCCGTGGTGGACAACTGGTTCAAGGCATTTGAGATTTTCTGATGTGAGTCGCCCACATCCTTATGACGCTGAGTCATTTTTTCAGTGCGCGCCGCTGCCTCACGCAAGTGTCCATGGTATTCGGTCAGGAACTGCAGCTCATTCTCAAAGAAATCGTTAACATCCCTCACTGTGGCACTTAGAAGTATCTCGTCGGTGGTCTTGCCCAACGATTTGACAAAGCCACCAAAAATTGCCATTTTCTTGCGCGGCTTGGCACACAGATCCTGATCGTATTCAAGAAATACTTTCAGATGCTGATCAACGCGAAACACAGGATGACTGGCCAGGCGACGAAGAAACACCTCATGCATGGCCACGGTCTTTTTAAAGGTGGCCAGGTATTCGCTAGAGAAAAAGCATTTCAGTAAGAGTTCTCAATTTGAGAGAGGGTTTAACTTAAGACTTACGCTTCCAGTTCGGCTTTCATTTTCTTAAACTCCTCTTTGGTCATATTACCCTCTCCATCGCCCAGACGCTGCAATTTCTCCCGTGAGGCATCGAAATCCGGACGCGGCGGACAGGGCGGTATCTAATGGAATGCAATTATTATGAGTTACACAAAACATTTAAAGGGACAACTCACTATATAGCCCGCATAGTCTTCAGCCTCTTCGATCCGATCGTGCAGCCACACAAACTCCTCATGCTGTCTAACTACATTGTTATCCTTCTTGGTAAATCCTGGCAATGTGGTTCTAGTGTGAACTGTGAATTTTACCTTCTCCTTTTCGCTTAAAGCATCGGAAATCTCCACATGTAAAGCATTCTCGCCCAGAGGTGCTCCAGGCGTCGCTGGGGCGGAGGTTGATGAACTGTCCGGTGAGGTGGCCGAACCATTACCGTTACCCCCGCTGCCGCTACCGTTTGTTGCTGCTCCGCCAACAACAACAACTGGAGCCGTTAAGGGATTTGTGGGCGACGCAATTTCCATTGTACCGCCATTATTGTTCGCCGTGGGACTATTAAGCAAGTTTGACTCATCCGATCCGTCCTATAAAAAAATTATATGCCAATTACGCCCATTTTTATTGATAAGAAACTCTTTTCTTTGTGTGTGTGCTTATGTGTGTTGTTGAGAGTGTGCGACGCCGTCACTTTGTTTTGTTCATGGCAACGGCTTGTAGTTATTAAAGCTTTATTTAATTTAATTCGAACTTACCATCATTTTTATTGGATTTTTAATAACAATAGATTTGTGTTTACTGTTTTCCTGAACCTCTGCAATTAATATTTATGAAAAATGCCAAAAATTTATACTAAAGATGTGGTCACTCTAGATTCCCGTTAAATCGAATATGGTCGCCCTTATATACCAAAAGAGAACTAGGGATGTGAGAATATATCGTTAAAGTATCGTATAGGATTTCAGTTATACAGGGTGGCCCAAAAGTAACCAAGGGCTTTAAAAGTTTAATAACTTTTCTCTTTATATGGGTATTTACATGATGACGCACGTGACTGTTGTACGCATTTAAAGCGGAATAAAAGTCAAAATAAATAATTTGTTTTTCTTCTACTTTAACTTATAGCTCATTCGAAGAACTTTATTTAGTGGTAAAGTTGGTAGCAGATGTATTGCTGGCTCCAAGATAAAGACAGTCAAATAGGGCATCAATATAAGTGCAAGTGCACACAAGTATAAATCAGCATGTTGACATACACATATGTTTGTTTTTATTGTCGCAGGAATTGGTTTCTTTTTCTTCAATTTCTCGTACACGACCCGACGAACAAAATTAATTTAGTTTTATGTAAGAATTCCTAAATATTTGTTATATATCTAATTAATTACAAAAGCTCAAATGAATTTAAATTAGAATATTGGTTTTTGTTCATTTATTACAACTCTATGCGCTGCTTAAATTGCAAAATATGAAGCAGTCCCGCAAATACATTACTGCAATCTACATTACTATACCTACTGCTCAGTTGTACATTGAGTCGTAAAGCATCTACATTACAATAGGGCATACTATTTAAAAATTAAGCGTCGTTTATGGAGGTCCGAAAAGCTTTTGGCTATCGCCCGCTTTTTTGATTACTAGTAATGAGGTCTCGAAAGCAGGCAGTCCACAAAGCGGCGATGCTAAGGTAAAAGTAATCTGGGTTGTAATGGATTCTGTCTGGCCGCCTGCGAAGTGTTAAAAATGGGGTCGATTCCGAAATGTGAATTTGCGCCAGGCTAGTTTAGAACACGATAAATTGATTATGAGGAAGATCTCTTTTTCCAGACCCACTTATAAATAGGTAAAGGCAATTCATTTTCAAATCGCACTCGATGATGAGTGCGAAGGTGCTCCTGTAGGTTGCGATTTTGGGTAAAGCTCTTCGATCAATGTGAACATAAGGGTCGCCCGGCAGTATTTGTTTATTTGTATAAATGTAGTTAACAATTATGTTTGAGTAAGTGAACCCGTAGACTGCTGCCATGGGCAAATTTCTTCGAGCAGTGGGAACACTCGAAGGGTCGTTCTCCGGTGTGCGAACGTATATGATCCTCTAGGATACATTTTCTGCCAAAGCATTTCGAGCAAACTGAACATTCGAAGGGTCGTTCTCCGGTGTGAGTACGAATATGCTGCTCTAGAACGCCTTTTCTGCTAAAGCTTTTCGAGCAATGTGAACATTTGAAGGGTCGTTCTCCGGTGTGAGTGCGGATGTGAGTCTCCAGGTGGGTTTTAATCTTAAATGCCTTTAAGCAGTGGGAACACTTGTGGGGTCGCTCTTCCGTGTGTATGCGTGAGTGAACCTTTAGACTACTCCTGTAGGCAAATGTCTTCAAGCAGTGGGAACATTTATATGGGTGCTCGTCAGCATGAGCGCGTATGTGCCTTTGTCGCTTGGATTTTTTTGTGAAGGCCTTTATGCAGCGTGCGTTAGTTTCGAGCAGATTCCTTTCGCTCTCCACACTGCCGTCACCTGAGAGCGATTCGAACTCTTCATTTCCGCTTTCTTCGCGTTTACTCTTAAAGATCTCCTTTCGCCTGACCTGCGTCCAGTCCTCGTTGGCCAGTTCTTCCAACAATGATGTGGTTTCGTTCTCTTCCACCAACTTTGACCCCTCCCCTAGCTTGACCTTTCGCTGCGTCCAATCCTGCTTAATCAGCTGGAGGTTCTTCACACTTTTCTCATACCGCCGCTTGAAACTCAATGCAGTTTTTGCAGCTGCCAAGCATGAAGCGCATATCCATTGGGGTAGATCATCATCAGGTTTAATCACGCTGCCAGTCACCTCCTCTATTATAAACATCAAGCCGCCCTGCTCCGCGTCGTTGAATATATTTCGCCAGTTGGTGTTGATACCCTCCGCCGAAATGGACATGCAAACGCGACATTGCTGAACCATACTTAGGCCCTTGGACCTGCAGGCCACTCCACTAGTTAATCTCGCTTGATTTCAAATAGCCATTGCAAATAGTGATGGTTTCTTTACAATAGAAGCAATTCTAAACAATTTGGTGGCAAATGTGACCGTATGTGGTAACAGCGAAAATGCTTACTTTAACTATGTAGTTTCATTTCGTTTCATTTTAAGCGATCTACAGTGAACCAAGGCCATGTTGGAACACGAAAATATTTAAAAATATCTAAGCGCAAGATTTAAAAAAAATTACTATATAATGAATGATAAATAAACTTTTCCTTAGAGCTTTGCCATTACCAAAATGGTTTTGCTTTTTGAATAGGAATTCAGGGGCGGCAACTAGGAGGCTAGGCTCTTTTTGACCTCTCCCCCTCCCAGGAAGGATTTTTTAAATCAATGAAATCTTTCCATTTCTTCTTTTCGATATTCATTCTAGCTCGGCCATTTAAAAATAGCAGAACCATTTTGGTAATGGTAAAGCACTTATAAAAAGTATGAGCGAAACTAAAGGGTGATTTTTTAGCAGCTTTCGGATTTGATTAAGGGGTTGGGGGGTCGGTTTCAGCGTAAAAAACACAATTTTTGTGAATTTTTTTAAAAGTATTGACTGGGCAAACAATATTCATTCGATTCGTACCTCCGAGAAATGAATGTCTTCATTAAGCGTTGATTTCAAATTAGCATTTATCGACAAATAATTTTTAGTCAGAGTGTTGATTAGCCGTCTCAAGTTCGGGGAGTAATTATAATTCAATAATCCTCAAGAAATTATTCTCAAGATTATTGAATTATAATCACTCCCCGACCTTGAGACGTCTAAACAAGCACTCTGACTAAAATTAAATCAGGTCGTTAAAACCCCATATATAAATAATTTTTACTAAAACAAGTTCAGAAACTTATGACAACAAGACTCTGAGCTGTTTGATCTTTTCGTATTGACTTTGAACCCTATAAGCTGTTTGAGTTGAGCATGATTGATCTGTTTGCTTTGTTGAGCTGAGCTGAAATATTTCCAACAGATCATATGGCTCATGTCATGAGCTATAATTCAATCAATAATTTTTTGAACTATAGTCACCCGACTAGAAATTTATAGATATAGATTATAGTAAGAAAGTCAAGGGGAACTTTGATTCATCTCAAGCAGGGCTCCAATGTTTACATTATTTGTTACGACCTTTTTTCGTGGTACGGATGTAGCTCGCCGATGCCAGGGCTTGCCACATATTTATTTGATTCTGGGACACTAGGCTATTCTGTTTGCAGTAATGTCTTTTTGTTCCTATGTCAGCTATATGCTATAGTCATCCGATTTTGACCAAACTATGTAGAATCGTGTGGTAGCATATAAAACAAATACATGCCAATTTTAAGGACGTTTCCATTGAAAACAAAAAAATTAAGACTATTTTTCAGACTCTACTTTTCTATGACAGCAATACTATATACTATAGATGTCCGATTTCGACCAAATTTGGTGGAATCATGGAAAAGCATAGTAAACTAAGAAATACGAAGTTTGGAGGCGTTTTCACTAGAAACAAAAAAGTTTTTCTTACTAAAACTAGTTTTTCGACCGATCGTTCCTATGACAGCTATATACTATAGTCATCCGATCCGGCCAATTCCGACAAATCTGCAGCGTATTTGTACCAAAAGACTTCGTGCAAAGTTTGGTGAGGATAGCTTTAAAACTGACGGAGGAGATAGCTTAGAAACAGACGGACGGACAGGGCTAAATCAACTCAGCTCGTCGGAGATGCTTCCTTCAATGCGTAAAGTATATAAATTCTACATCAGCATCAACAGCCGAGTCGATCTAGCCATGTCCGTCTGTCTTTCTGTCTGTCCGTCTGTCCGTATGAACAAACAGATCTCAGAGATGGTAAGAGATAGATGTTTGACATGTATGGGACATATGCTTCTTATAGTTTCAATTTTTGCCACGCCCCCTCCGGCCCCCGCAAATTAGAAAAAACGTCATATCTCCCACAGTTTTATAGATATAAGGTACGTTTAGTAGGTTTAGTAATCAGGATTATTTATCGATCCGCCAAAGGAATGGTAAAGATCGGATGAACGGTTGTCGAGTTATAAGGAAAACAAACAATTATGGGCAGCACCGGTCGCAACGGTGATGGGCAGCACTTCACAGGTACAGAGTATTTATAGTCGGGCTTGACCGACTTTCTTTTTTGTTGGTGCTGGGGTCGGGCTGACTCGCTTGCGTATCTCGGAGCCTCTGTGCCGGGTGCAGTGCGTTGATCTGATAGGATCGGGCCGGAGGCCAGTAAGCCGGTTTGTAAACCGCACAACCACCGCCGATTCGGAAACCGCACGTTGGGAGTCGGAACGGGCAAGCGACGGCGCTATTCAGCCGAGAATCCCGTCCAGACACAGATGCCGATTCGGAAACAGCCTTTTTGGAGCTCAACAAAGCCGAATCGGAAACCGCACTATTGGGGCCCCTTGGTGGCCTTTGATGTAGAATTCGACGTCAGTAGTTTTCGTTTCAGCGCCAACTTTTTCTCGAAAAATCCTGCCGTAATTTCGGTTGAAATATTATCGGCACAATTACCGGCAAACAAATTTCAAACAAAACTGTCCCCTTTTTGTATGGCAAAGGCACACTTTACCGGCTGCCTTAAGCCAATTTTCAGTAAAGGCAGCCTTTATGCCCTAGTGTAAATTGGCTATTAGAACACGATAATTTGATTATGGGGAAGTTCTCCCATAAAAAAACAAATCAAAGGAATTAGTATAATTAAGTAAAAGCAATCAATTTTCAAATTAGAAGTTTTTATTTTAATATTCAATAGGTAAGAAATTCACTTGAAGCGAATAGCATGGATACCGGAATGAAGACTTTGACTTGTAGGTTCGCTGGCCAGTTTGGAAGCAAAGTTGGTTTTTGCACTTCTCTTGGGTGTAAATATTGAGCTCTATTCTTTCGCTATGTCTCCTGTGAGCTACTTGAAGGGTTGTTCTATGAAATGAGTACGAAAGTGCTGTCTAAGCTGGCTTGTTGTGCTAAGGGAACACTAGTAGAGTCGCTAGCCAGCGTAAGTGCGTGTGTGCCTTTCTAAGTAGCTCGGACTTTTCTGCAAGCAGTGGGAAAAGTTGTAGGCTTGGATTTTTCTGTATTGGCATTTATGCAGTGGGAACAATTGTAGGGTCCCTCGCCCGTTTGAATGCTAGTGTAAGCCCGCAGATTCCTCTTGTTGGCAAAAGTTTTCAAGCAGTTGGAACATTCGAAGGTCCGTTTGTCAGTATGCGTGCGTATGTGAATCTCTATATGACATTTTAGTTCAAATGCCTTCGAGCACTGTGAACATTTGAAGGGTCTTTCTCCAGTATTAGTGCGAATGTGCCTCTCCAGATCAGTTTTTATTCTAAAGGATTTCAAGCAGTGGGAACACTTGTTTAATAATTGAGAACGCTCGAGTTTGGGGTTTTCGGCAGAATGATAAGTGCGAAGGTGCTCCTGTAGGTTGCCATTTTGGGTAATGCTCTTCGATCAATGTGAACATAAGAAGGGTCACTCGGCAATATGTCTGAGTAAGTGAAGCCTTAGACTGCTGCCGTGGGCAAATTTCTTTGAGCAGTGGGAACATTCGAAGGGTGCGTGTGCGAGCGTTCTCCGGTGTGCGAACGAATATGCTCATCTAGGATACGTTTTCTGCTAAAGCATTTCAAGCAAAATGAACATTCGAAGGGACGTTCTCCGGTGTGAGTGCGAATATGATTCTCTAGAGTGGCTTTTCTGCGAAAGCATTTCGAGCAATGGGAACATTCGAAGGGTCGTTCTCCAGTGTGAATGCGGATGTGAGTCTCCAGGTGGGTTTTTATCTTAAAGGCCTTTAAGCAGTGGGAACACTTGTAGGGTCGCTCGCCCGTGTGTATGCGTGTGTGAGCCGTTAGACTGCGCTCGTTAGCAAAAGTTTTCAAGCAGTTAGAACATTCGAAGGGTCGCTCGTCAGTGTGACTGCGTATGTGAATCTCCAGACGGCATTTTAGTTCAAATGCCATCGAGCAATGGGAGCATTCGAAGGGTCTTTCGCCAGTATTAGTGCGAATGTGCCATTCCAGATCAGTTTTTAGGTTAAAGGTTTTCAAGCAGTGGGAACACTTGTGTGATAATTGAGAACGCTCGATTTTGGGTTTTTCGGCAGAATGATGAGTGCGAAGATGCTCCTGTAGGTCGCCATTTTGGGTGAAGCTCTTCAAGCAATGTGAACATCCGAAGGTTCGCTCGGTCATATGTCTGAGTAAGTGAAGCCTTAGACTGCTGCCGTGGGCAAATTTCTTTGAGCAGTGGGAACATTCGAAGGGTCGTTCTCCGGTGTGCGAACGAATATGCTCATCTAGGATACGTTTTCCGCTAAAGCATTTCGAGCAAAATGAACATTCGAAGGGACGTTCTCCGGTGTGAGTGCGAATATGATTCTCTAGAGTGGCTTTTCTGCTAAAGCTTTTCGAGCAATGTGAACATTTGAAGGGTCGTTCTCCAGTGTGAATGCGGATGTGAGTCTCCAGGTGGGTTTTTATCTTAAAGGCCTTTAAGCAGTGGGAACACTTGTAGGGTCGCTCGGCCGTGTGTATGCGTGTGTGAACCGATAGACTGCGCTCGTCAGCAAAAGTTTTCAAGCAGTTAGAACATTCGAAGAGTCGTTCGTCAGTGTGACTGCATATGTGAATCTCCAGACGGCATTTTAGTTCAAATGCCTTCGAGCAATGGGAGCATTCGAAGGGTCTTTCGCCAGTATTAGTGCGAATGTGCCTTTCCAGATCAGTTTTTAGGTGAAAGGTTTTCAAGCAGTGGGAACACTTGTGTGATAATTGAGAACGCTCGAGTTTGGGGTTTTCGGCAGAATGATGAGTGCGAAGGTGCTCCTGTAGGTCGCCATTTTGGGTGAAGCTCTTCAAGCAATGTGAACATCCGAAGGTTCGCTCGGTCATATGTCTGAGTAAGTGAAGCCTTAGACTGCTGCTGTGGGCAAATTTGTTCAAGCAGTGTGAACACTCGAAGGGTCGTTCTCCGGTGTGAGTGCGAATATGATTCTCTAGGATGGATTTTCTGCTAAAGCTTTTCGAGCAATCTGAACATTTAAAGGGTCGTTCTCCGGTGTGAGTGCGGATGTGAGTCTCCAGGTGGGTTTTAATCTTAAATGCCTTTAAGCAGTGGGAACACTTGTGGGGTCGCTGTTCCGTGTGTATGCGTGAGTGAACCTTTAGACTGCGCTCGCTAGTAAAAGTTTTCAAGCAGTGGGAACACTTGTAGGGTCGCTCGTCATTATGAATGAGTGAGTGAACCTTTAGACTACTCCTGGAGGCAAATGTCTTCCAGCAGTGGGAACACGTGTATGGTCGCTCGTCAGTTTGTAGTTTGGATTTTTCTGTGAAGGGGTTTAAGCAGCGTGTGCTAGTTTCGAGCAGATTCCATGCGGTCTCCACACATTCGTCACCTGAGAGCGATTCGAACTCTTCATTTCCTCTCTCATCGCGTTCACTCTTTAAGATGTCTTTTCGCCTGACCTGCGTCCAGTCCTCGTTGGTCAGTTCTTCCAAGAATGATGTGGTATCGTTCTCTTCCACCAACTTTGACTCCTCCTCTAACTGGACCTGACGCTGCGCCCAATCCTGCTTAATCAGCTGGAGGTTCTCCACACTTTTCTCATACCGCCGCTTGAAACTAAATGCAGTTTTTGCCGCCGCCAAGCATATAGGGCATATCCATTGGGGAAGATCCTCATCAGGTTTAATCACGCTGCCAGTCACCTCCTCTATTATAAACATCAAGCCGCCCTGCTCCGCGTCGTTGAATATATTTCGCCAGTTGGTGTTGATACCCTCCGCCGAAATGGACATGCAAACGCGACATTGCTCAACCATATTTTGGCCCTGGGCTCTGCAGGCTTTTGCACTTCGAAATCTCGGTTAAAAACAAATAAAAATTGCAAGTAGTGATGAATGTTTCAACAAAAGACACAATTTTAATCATTTGTCAGGTTAGTGTGACCGTATGTGGTAACAGCGATATGCTTAATTGAGGCTATAAACCGTTTAAACGGGTCAAAAAAACCGCGAAACTTTAAAATTTTTCAAATGACGCTACAAATTTATTAATATTTGATATATAGCAGGCGAAGATTAAAAGGATAAAAAGATCGAGAAAGACTCTAGCAGAATAAGCATACAAAAACTGCCTCCGCTCTTATCAGCATCAAATTTACATATGTGATAACCGTCAATGAGAAACTCACTCTCCAAAATTTTTTAGTCTGATTATCGCTATTGGATTGGAGTTATAAAGGTGGAAAGTTAATTCAAAAAACAGTTTTTCCTCAAGATTGGTCGATTGGAATGTTCTCAATATAAGTGGTAAGTGTCCAGATTGCGATACAAAAAGTAATTTTTAATACCAATTCTTAGGGACAAAAAAAATTGTTGAATTTTTCAACTAAACAGACATTGCCCGATCTCTAATGAGAAACTAAAACCGTTACTTTTTGAAATGAACTTCTTTTAACATTCAAGCTTGAGGCCAAATTTATACCATCTGTTATGTTTTATATTGATTAGAACAATTACACAGAGTCAAAGAGTGTCAGGTTTCAGTGTCAGAGCGCAATGTGAACATCGGATGCCTTGTCACAGAAATCATGGGTCACAGGAATGAGTACTTTTCAATGTGAACTCAAGCACTCATTTGGAGTCACATAATTTCTGTGACAGTAGTTGGCACGCTTGTGACAAGAATTGCTTGAACAGCTGTTTCAATGAGGCAGCTCATTTGAGCTCATTTTTCCTGTGAAATGCACATCGAGCAAGTTGGTATTTCTGTCACACTGTGACAATATTTTTTTGTTTTTTTTTGGGACTTAAGAGTTTTGATAAAGGTAAATATGCACCAGTTTTTTTGTGATTTCGTGTATGTTTTTTTATTTAAATAAAATTAAAGTTTTTAGTTTCATCAAATGAATTCCTGAGAGTAGCCAGACCTAGCGGCGTTTGCTGTTATTGGGTTGTGGTTGCCGGACGAAGATGAGGATCAGTACTCTTGCTGCGACGACAAAATTTAATTTGACTTAAAGGAAAGAAGAAATCTATGCCAAGTTGAGTGGAGAATTGCGAAGTATTCTGTACAAATTTACAAATGATGTGCGCAAGGATACAGCAACTTTCGATCAGCTCCTATGTTAGGTGGAGACCACTTTACCATTTTCTATTGAACTTGATGTCTATCAGATGCGACTTGGCCTGCTTCGGGGTGAAGGAGACCAGGCATCGATTACTTGAACATGATTGGGCACCTCGCCATCATTGATGGGTATATCCAGTTGTCCCTCGCCCGCCGCACTCGCATCCACAAGGACCTGGAATGGCTGACCCACCGCTCCGCCATTCACCTCAGTCACTTGGATCAGCTGGCGTTATAGACCTTGGCTGTGAGTGGTCCGCCGGATTTCTTGGTGCTCCGGTGAGACTGAGTTTTTCTCCGGCATGACAACCACCTCATACGAGCTTAAATTGTCAAAGGCAATAATATCTGCAATAATTTAAAAATAAAAATAAAGACCTATTGTCACAGACAATAGTGTCACAGTGTGACGCGGTGCAAGCCCAGCATTAGGCATTGAAAAATGAGGAATATCAAGTTAAATATGCTAATTTGGTATAAGGAAATTGTAAATGGTATAATTATGGCGAATAATCAATTGAACAAAAGCTCATGATAAGCTCAGAATGGCAATCAATCTTAATCGCACTTTATGCCCTTATCGACTATTTGATATACGGCAAGTGGTAATGCTATTTTTCATCCAGGCCTGACCGAGTGCACAAGAGAATGGCGGTGGCGAAGAACACTCTTCCGCATCGTGATATATTTATATTGCTATGGCTGTGCTGCAGCCAAATGGGTAAAGTAATCTTTGAAATTGCGCGCTCATTTAAATGCATCATATGATTTCCCTTTTCTCTCTGCTACCGCGTCTGCGCTTTGTTTTGCTGTCATTTGAGGTTCATTAGTTCCATTCAGTGTACGGTGCAAGAGCTATAGCAATTTATTCTCATTTTCATTCGCTTGCAAATAACAAAGTAAACAAATAGGGTAAGGAAACCAGTGAATTCCACTTGTACAATTATCTATGTGACACTTCCCTCAACGTTTCCCCTACCACTCTATCTTCTTGTTTATTATTCAGCACTTGCGGTCAAAGTCAATGGAACCGCTTTGAATGCCAGCTATTATTATTACCAAGTGGAGCAAGAAGAGCAAGTAGTTGATCTGGAAATGGCGCTTGCTTCTAAGATGGTAAAAGGTAACGCCAATTTGACGGCCATAAGCTGGGCGCATGCTGTGAACAGTCAAAAACTGCTGGATGAGGCTCTGAGCAGTGGTAAGTATAGCATGCAAATACAAGGTGAGGCAAGAGGCAAAAGCTATAAGTCGGGATCTATTGCCTCACCTTATAATCCCACCAGGGCTGCCTGATACACTCGTCGGCATTAGTATTTTCACAAAAAAAAACTTTCTTAAATAAACCATTAACAGCCTTGTTCTCAATTCCATTTTCACAAAAATTTTCTGATTTAAAACCGGTTTCACAAAACTTTTGCGGAAAGTGTAATTGAAAACATAAAATGTTTAACTCTTTATCGAATGTAATATTAAATGGCAAACAAACCATTTTCCTCATTTTCATTAAAGAAATGGAGTTTTTAAAGCAAGATTCGGGTTTAACATGAAAAACTTGTCTTGAATCAATCATTCTTTTAGCATTTGAGGTTCTGGGCATGGGAATAAATTGATTTTTCGAATCTTTTCAAAATATCGTCCATTTGTGACAATTCAATTTATATTTTCTAACCCAAGCAGCTTATTGTGGACTACTTATATTTTGTTGAAAGCTTAATATTACACCAATTTTCGATAAAAATTTTTCAATTTTAGGATTTTTTGTTTAATAGATATGTATAATGGTTTATGTAAAAAGTTTTTTTTTGTCAAAATACGAGTGTATGTACTTACCGTTTCATTCTTCTCTCCTCAAAGCTAACATTGACTTTATCGAAGCCGACATTGTACTCGGGCAGCTCAATGGCGTGGGTGAGGATCTGCCCATAATGGCTCACCCGCCACTAACTACTTCCGATCTAAGTCTAGAAGGGTTCCTAATTCAAATAAAAGACTACAATGATCTTCATCCCGGTGCGGAAAAGGGAGTAAAATTGGACTTCAAGTCTATTGAAGTATTCGAGGGATCGCTTGAAATATTAGACGCCAACATTCCAAATGTAAGAAAAAAACAAATTGCAGGAGTACTAGTTTACGATTCTCTTGCTTTTAGATGAACAATCCCATCTGGATAAACGCCGATATAATTAGTGGTCCTGTAGAGCAAAATACCACCGTTCCCGTGGATCCGGATCGTTTCTTTGCCGGTTGCATGCATTATAAGCAGGCCATACTCTCCATCGGCTGGACCACCAAGTGGGGCAGCAACTATCGTGACGGCGAATACACTAAGTCTCAGTGCGATGCAATGCTCTCCACACTCAATTCCAATAATGTATTGTCCACCGGACAGGGTATTACTTTTCCGGTACGCGCTGGAATAGCCGCTAATAGTGCAGAGCAGCTGCATCAATTGGTAGCATCAGTGAATCAAACTAATGATTGCACTTTAACCATATGGTCCTCAAACAATGATTACGTGGATGTTCCGCTATTGAGAGAGTTAATTTTTGGCTTTGGTCTGGATCGTGTATACCTGGATGTGCCCCAGGAATTGGCCTCGCAATTGGATTTGGGAAATCCTGGCAATAGTGCTGGAACATTCAATTCTTTGGTTAGTTTTAGTTTTGTTAGCCTTTGCTTCTGGGCCCTGTCCAGCTGGTTGCAAAGTGTTTAAATATATTATGGAAGTTTTTTAGAAAATGCTGTTCTCATAATCTTGAGCCAAGCAGCAGATTTTTAGATACATGTATGGAAAATTAATCACAAAATAAATAAAAATAATGGACTTGATAAAAAATTTTAACAAAGTGACCAACAGAGATGTAATGGATACTTATAATCAAACATATTATGTCAATATTATACAGTCCTAGTATAACAATATGAAAAGGAAACATAACAAAGGAAACATTTTAAAATAGGTTTTTGGGAATGATTTGGCGAAAAATACAGTTTTATTTAATTGAATACTGAGCATGTAGCTAAAATATTTTTTGATATATATCTTGGAACCACTTATCAACCGGTTCAAATAGGTTTAATTGAATAGTTTTTACGATATGTCTCTTTTTTAACTGGACTACAGACTTAAGACATAGCTTATAAAAAACATACATACAAACATGCATTTTGAATAGAAATTACTAAAATGGAAAATACAAATTAACTCTATCAGTCATGTTCTCAACTCCAATTCCACTGCAACGATTGCCCGATGAAATAAAAAGAAATTGGCAAATTACGCACTCGTAGAGCTGGCAAATGTACATTAAGTTAATATTTCTTAATTCTGTGATCAATTTGGAACTTATTTATGCAATTTGAATTGCATTGAAAAAAATAATTTGTTTGTTGAATGTCTCGAGAAGTTTGGGGTGCAATCCAAAACGAAAAGTAAAACGTAAAAGTCAGCTTCTCCCATTTCCAAATGTTCCATTTTCGTTTGTTTCGCTAGATTCTCTCGTGAGCAATTTCATTCGAAATTAAATGAGCAATTGGTAAAAATAATACTAAATTTTTATGGTGATTTCTTTTGAATCGCCCCAAAAGGAAGTAAACAAGGAATTGGTGTAGAAAATCTATGGATAGATTCCGAAACTAGGACCAACAAAGTGCAGGTACTGGCACGATGTCGTGAGTTTGCAAATCTGACAATACTTCTCTGGCCATACCTAAGAAAATTTTCTCGCCTTTCTAAGGTCTTTTGTTCTGCGCTGTGAAAATTAAAGTTTTGCGATTTGTATTTAATTAATTTTGTATAAATTAACCTAACATTGTTGGAACGTATTTTATAAAAAAAAGTGTGTATGTACTGATCTTATATATGTATATTAGTATTAAATCGATGTTGAACTTAACATTTCTTTTACAAACACCCGACGCTTTTGTGAATTAGAACTTTTGAGCTCCGTCCGTATCCGTTCCACATCTTTATGTGTTGGTGAAAATGGTCCTTTGTGAATCATACAGTGACAATATGAACAGTTTTTAACTGCGATGCTATGACTTATTACTTCAAAAGTTCAAGTAATGCAAAGACCATGCTTTTCTTTTAAACTATTGACAAAAGCAATGTCAACGAGGAAAAAGTTTAACAAAATAAAAAAAAATATAGGATGCCCTCCAAAGGAATAGTACAGATCGGATGAACGATAGTAGAGATTTAAGGAAAACAAACATTTATGGTTGCAGCACTGGCCGCAACGGCGATATCACAAACTTTTATAGTTTTAAATATCGTAGCAACTCTTTTATAAGCATTTCAATTAAAAATTTTATAAAAATAATTTTGGTCGCCTAATGCAACGTTTTCGCGCGGCGACATCGAAGCGTATGCTTCAGATCCGTAGCGTTGCATACAATACGAGCCGTGTGCGGACGGCTTAAGTCGGTCAAATACCCCACTGTGAAACATCTAGAAAATTATTTCGATTTCAGCAACTTAGAAGGTGAATAACTTTTATTTATTTTTCTTAAATTTTGATTTCTACATATGCTAAAAAATCAATCAAAAAATTTATGCAAGACCACTGTGAGGCGGGGCGCGCTTGAACCACAGTGCAACGTCAAAAGAAATTCAAAAAAGAGCGCGCACCTAAACATAATCAGCTGTCGACGCTGGCAGCGAAATCCAGTCAACACAGCCAATAAAAACATATGTCGGCGCAGCACTCTGTGCCTCTACTGTTTTTACTCATTCCAGCAGCGCAGACGGAAAACAACACCAGGAAAAAAGGGCCAATTTGCATTTAATTCATATATATTCTGTGAATATATATTGGAAATCCTCTCCCCATAGTGTAGACACATCTATTCCTCAGTTCCCAGCTCTAAATCTCCATGGTAAGTGCAATGCAAAGGCAAATTGTCAGCTCAACAAAAAAAAAAATGACTAATACTAATTGTTTTGAAGAGGGTGTGTGGTGGAGAGTAGGGCGGGGCGAGGCTTTGTTTTGTGTTGATGGTTGTGCTTGCGGCGATAGCAGTGGTACTTTCCGGGCATGGTCATTATTGATGTACTAATTAATTACCATTTTTTTTTTTTTTGGCAGGGTGATAACAAAATCTGCGATATCAGCGAGGAAGTGCTGGAGGAATTGAAGAAATTTCGCTTTAGCAAGAACAAAACCAACTCGGCTTTGATATGTAAGTAAGACAAAAAGTATAGTGTTCCATTATGTGAGGGAACATCCTGTCGAACCTCTCTTAAATACATTTTCCTTATTTTCAGTAAAAGTTGACCGAGAGAAACAAACGGTGGTCCTGGATGAATTCATAGATGATATTTCAGTAGACGAGCTCCAGGATACTCTGCCAGGTCATCAGCCCCGCTATATAATTTATACCTACAAAATGGTGCATGATGATCAGCGCATTTCATATCCCATGTGTTTCATATTCTACACACCGCGAGATAGCCAAGTGAGTAAAACCACTTATTGTTTTAAAAAATTAAGGAAAAACAATTAAAAAATGCTTTCAGATTGAGCTGCAGATGATGTATGCCTGCACCAAAAGTGCTCTCCAGCGTGAGGTGGATCTTACACGCGTCTATGAAATACGCGAATTGGACGAACTCACTGAGGAATGGCTCAGGGCTAAACTTAAGTAGACATAAGCAATATTTTCAACAGGCATACCAACGATACATACCAATAGCAGTTATTAATCAACAAAAACCAAAACCAATATCACAATTTTTCGTATGTACATAGAGTCTAATCTTATGTGTAAGCTGATTTTTAGTGATTTTATTGGGTTACATTTAAGTCGGTTAAAGCGAAACCTTAATTGATCTTATAGAAGCTGTGCTTGCCAAATTTTTATATTTATTGTCAAACCGAAAACTGCAACAAACATGACAAGCAATTATTCCATTTTATATGTAAAGTATTTTGCAAAATCAAATAGAAAGTGTTCAATATTATCTACAAATATATAACAGAAAACTTTTCCCATGTTTTTTAACCACAAGAGCAAGCAAAACCACATTTCCGAGACACCAAAACTGACGAATACGAAGAGAAAGATTTTTGGATTTACGATTCGTACCAGGGAAATTAGCTTTCCCTGGCAGAATCACTCCTGATTAAAAGAATCTGTGGTTACATCTCTTATAAAAACTCTCAAAGGAATCTCACTTAGGGTAAAAGAGTCGTTGCATAAAGCAGCAGTCTCTGCTCCATCGTTTTCCAACTTTTTTGAAAAGAACTTCCTTTCAAAAATGGACAAACCAGAAAACTTGCAGAAGGGCCATTTCACCAATGACGACTCAAAATACTCAACACACTGCCAAAACAGCTTGAATAGTGCCCAAAGATTTGTTCTTCCTCTAACTAGAGAAGAAACCAGAAATTCCCTAAAAAGGGGCAAACTTTAAACTCGACTTTCTCGAAACCACGAGCTGTAATGTAATCAATACTTCCCTTATTTGATTAATTTTCACAAACTCGACAGACATAAAAACCATTCCTGTTCATTTTTATAATCAATGAACACACGTACACATCTACAGAGACCGAACCCAGAGTCAGTCTAACTTAGTTCCGCCGGAACCACCAACCGCTGGACCGTTTTAGAATTTTTGAAGGCCCACGCAATTTGTGATTTTAGACCTTAGGATAGTCCTTCAATGCAGCTGGAAAACAACACGCGTACAATGCATTCGTTCCTCGCATTATTGATTTTTTTACCCTGCAGCGGGTTAGTTTTCTCCCCACATCTACCAGTAGCACCAGATCATAAATCACAAAATTCTTGTTTCTAAAACGGTCCAAAGTCGGTAAAATGGTTTTCCAGGAATATCTCGGAAACGGAAACTAAGTTTTGACTTTGACCTTCCAACTCATATTCAGGATGGGTTTGTCTACAGGAATTGGTAAAAGATCCTAGGGATACTTTTTACTGTAGAACAGTGTTATTTATGAACATTTTGCAATCACCCGAAGCCGTTCTCTGGTGCGAAAACAATTTCAGGAGCAGATCTGAGAGAGAGAGAGTCGTCAGCATAAATGTAATTTTTGTTTTCTTTAATTGTAAAAAAATAATCTTCTAGTAGTGCAGCCTCTGGGCAGCAGCAGCTGAATGATGCAGCATGGTATAGCGACTCTCGCTGGGTGTGGGAGGCGGCGGTGGTGGTGGTCCTAGCATATGGGCCATGGCCGCCATGCCCATTTGTGTGGCTGCTGCATTTGATCCGGCCAAATGATGCAAAGCCGCCTCATGGTGATGCGAAGTGGCATGTTGATGGTGATGGTGGTAGTGATGGCTCATGGGCGGCGGTGCTGGCGGATGTGGTGGCGGGGGCAGCGGTAAATTGAGCAAATTATTATTGACAGCCGCATGAGTGCGAAAATGCAGACTTAAACTGTCGGCCGAATCATAAGCCTTATCACAGTCGGGACACTTGAAATGCTGTTGCGTCTGCTCCAGTGTATCCAAACCCACTGGATCTGTATCAATGGCCTCATCATCGTCATCATCATCCACTATGTCATGTACGGCCGAGCTGGCCGCTTCCAAGGGATGCAATTTCAGTTTGTGCGAGCGCATGTCACGGCGGCGACTGAAGGCCTTGCCACACACCTCACAATGATGATTCTTGAGGCCCGTATGTGTAATCATGTGCTTGGATAGATCACCAGCCGTATAGAATCCCTTCTGACACAGCGAACAGATCTGATCCCTCACACCCAAATGTATCTTCTGATGAGCCTGAAAGTTCCCCAAGGCCGAGAATTGTTTGGAGCAAACCTCACACTGAAAGGGCTTGTCGCCGGTGTGAGTGCGTTCGTGTACCTTGAGATTGTAGCGTTGGGCGAATCTCTGGGTGCAATAATTGCACTGATAGGGCTTCTCTCCCGTATGGGTGCGTATGTGTTGCGTTAGCTGAGCCAAACACTTGAAATGCTTGTGGCACTCATAGCAGGTATGCGGCAGCTTGGGCACCGGTTTGGGTCCACGCTTTTTGTGCTGATCCGGCGGTTTCCTCTGATAGCGTGAACGACTTTTGTGGGGCTTTCTTTCCAGCGCGGTCTGCTCCTCGTCATCATCGCTGAATGGCTGAGGTGGATGCAGGGGTTTCTCTATAAATTCGGTATTTGTGGCTGCATCTTGCCGCCAGCTCTCATGCAGACCCAAATATTGACGCAGTCGAATGTCGTTATTCTCGCATTCCTGTTTGAAATGGAAAGCCACGCCCAAGCGGTAGATGCAGTTGTTACAAATCACCGAGGGCAGTCCGTCTGACTTGTATATCTAAGAGGCGTAGAAGGAAATGGAAGAGTTTCCTCTAATGATTTTTCATAGAAACTTACCCGTATCTTGGCGCACTGCATCAACATCACCGATGGCATCATGGCAAAGTCTGTGCTGTAAATGGAGGTAAGGGGCCCAGGAGCTCCCTCTTCCAGACACACACGACAGATTTTGTGTATGTTATAGTCCATTTTATAAGATGTTTGTTCAAATGGTGCATCAAAACAGCTGTTCGGTCAAACTGTGCTGGAAAGCGTCTGAAGTAAACAATTATAAGGGGTATTCTAGCAATCAAGTTGATGTTATTCTTAGCAAAACTAGAGATGATACATGGTAGCGAGAAGTGATTATTTTGCAAATGTTGTGCAGTTTATATATATTTTATCAAAAACTTTTACTTTTTGAAATATTGACAAATTCTTAAACCAATTTCCGAAAACGAATTTGGTAATTGTCTACTTATGGGACCTGTGCTCAAAAACTACATAAAAAATTTCCACCGATGGTCCACGAATTATAAAGAATTATCATGCAAAAAAAGTCGAGAATTTAGAAATTTACTAATTTTGTACCGAAATTATGTATGTGCTTTTCGTCATATCGCTCACAAAAGAGTGAGTCTCGGAAAATGGTTTTTTGTTTTTGAATTAAGGTTGCAACCGTGGACACCAGGACGTCAATTTTGTTTGTGCTCATTTTTATAAAGTTTTAAAAACTTTGATGGGATTCTTCTGAGCTCACCATTTATTTTGACAAAAATACCTTTTTTGGAGACGAGGTTAATTCAGCTCGTCCCCCAGCAAGAGCGCTTGGCTTTCGGCTCATCCTCGTCGTCTGCAACAGCTAAAAAACCAAAGCCAACGAACAATTGCCGCTAGCACCTGCCCTAAACTTCAGACAGCATTTTAAAGACATCTTGAGGAATCGATGAAAACTAAGAGCGCACGACATTTACCACAATTTAATTTTTTTATTTTCAGTTATTGGATCTAGTGCTTTATTGACATGCCATTCAGTGAAAATCGAATATCATTTGTCAATTTCGAAACGATAATTTTTTATCGTAATGTCTTATCTGTCAGTTGCTGTCTCCTCTCTTCGATTGCCGGCGGCAAATAAGGGGACGGTTTTTGTGTGCACAGCACACTTTGTTGGAGTGTGTAATTTTGAAAATCGATTTTTTTCACACACACACTAAATTTGTGAGAACATGCCTGATAGTGTTTCCAGACTCACCGTCCATATACAATAAAAATTGTTTAACAAATGCGGTCAATTATCGTTGGGTATTGTAAAGAAAAAGAGAAGAAAAGCAACGCAGGCTAAAGTTTTTTTTCCAAAGTATCTTTCCACAATCCTCTCAAATAAATAACATTGGAAAACTGCGGGATTTGAAGGGCCAACTTTAACATTTTGGCTTCAAGTGCAACATAATATCAAACACCCTTATCCATATCAATTAGACCAAATACAGCGTTTTATTTAGCTATTGGTTTGTTTTATTAACCTCGAAATGCTATTGTATCTGTTGCTTGTGTGTTATTATTACAAACAGATGTGATCCATTAAAAAGGTTGTTTCTATTAACGAGTGCCCAGAATACTTGACTTCCAAGCAGGTACCTGGATTCAAATGAATGAACTTTTCCCTTATTTATCAGTTATTTGACATTGGAAGAAAAGCACATATATAATTTTGGCAAACTTCAAAATTGATTTAAAAATTTACCATGGATGACCGCATGACAATTCTTCATAACTCGCGGTCCAACGAAGTAAATTTTTTTGTAATTTTTTTGAGCACAGGGGTCTTAACTAGACAATTACCAAAAATTTTCCGGGTTAATTTTCTCTACTTTTCGAGTTTTTCAAACGTTCTTTCCGATTGCCTACTCCCACATATTTGAAAGCAGTTCCAGCTCCCTGGGCTCACGCCAGTCACGTTCAAAGATCCCATTTTCACATTTCTAACGGCAAACCAAAAACCCGTTGAATTCGCCTGCATACCCTTACTAAATGCGAAAAAAGTATGACCTTATTTTATATAGCGCTGACGTGACAGTTGGTTTGTTTGATTAAAATAAATAATAAAAAAATAGGCGAAAAACAAGTGAAATTCAATCAACACATAAATCAATCAATTAAAAGTGAACTGTACAAGGGCCTAGCAAAAAGTTCTGGCAGTGCAGTGGCAGCGCGGACGAGCCGAGAGACGAAAGAGCGAGAGAAAGGCGAGACGAAGGAAATTTGGAGCCTGCTGGGTGAAATTTGGCGAGCAGCACACCGCCCCCTCCCCCTTGGGCCGTCGTCAAGATGCTGTGTATACAATATTAGCGATTATTATTGAAAGCGCGCACAACCGGTAGCCAGAAACGAAAATTAATGCTTTTGTAAACAATTCAACGAAATTCAGGTAAAAACAAGGTCAACTATATACAGCAGAATTTGTTGCTGAACAGATTCCTCCAGTCGCACGCGGGCAACAATGGCAACAAGTAGAACTGATGAAGCGGAGGAGCTGCTGCTGATGCAGGCCCAGGCCAATGGCAATGGCAAAGCAACAGCCACAGCAACCGGAGCGGCTACAGCGGGTCCCTTGATGAAGCTGAAAACCTATTTGCTGGCGTTGCGTCCCTGGTCACTGTCTGCCAGTCTGGTGCCCACTTTGCTGGGATCGGCACTGGCCTATCGCTCGCAATGGGCGGCCGAATTTTCAATGCTCACCTTCTTCCTCACCGCCTTCACGGTGGTCACCGTTCACTGTGCCGGCAATGTGGTCAACACGTACTTCGATTTCATTAAGGGCATCGACAAACAAAAGGCTGATGATCGCACTCTGGTGGATCATATACTCACCAAGGATGAGGTAAGCCTAATGTCTAGCCCAGAGCGGTGAACAACAATTACCATTACAGTTATTGGGATAATTAAAACAGGGCTGCAAACTGGTTCGGAGTCGAACCGCTCCGGAATCGGAATCGAACCGAAGCAAACAATTTTTTCACTGCACAATATTGTCAATTTTTGTAGTACTTTTACCTAAATTTAATCTTAGCCAGGAGAGTTTTTCTCATACGATTAATAGGGTGTGTAAAATGCCTAATACGTATTCTTTCTTATCGACATTCTCTGATTTCGGAGTGCATTCTTAGAACTTATAGACGCATCCTACAAATCCGACTTCATAAATTTTTAACATTTTTAAAAGGATCATAAAGAATTAAAATGGTTTATAGGAGTTAAATTTTCAAGTGTTTGAAAAGTCACAGTATGAAAGAAATCATAATATTTCATAATATTTCTTTATGAACCACTAAACCGAACCGAAACCGCGGCTTTGTTAGCTCCAAAACCCATGTAATGAACCAAACCGGCGGTTCAGAAACTTTGTGAGCCACTGAACCGAACCAGTACTTATTTTACGAGTGACTTGCATCCCTCTGAATGAAATTGTATAATCGTCAAATGGAATTAATGAATTAAAGTTTGATTAGTTCTTTGCCATGTTCATCTTCTGATGAAGATGAAATGGAATTTCTTGCTATGTAGAAGCTAGAAAATAATGAAAAATATAGTTTAAATAATCTAAAAAAATACGCTTAAATGTGAGTACTTAGAAAGTTCAAATTTTCCTTCAAGAAATTTACTAGATATTCCTTTTTCGCGTGAAGGAGGCCCAAAAGAATACGCTTCGACCGCAGAATGCACACCACCCACTACAGCCGAGCCAGCTCTGGTGACAATTTTCAAAGTACTTTTGTGTATTGCTTTGTTTCTGAGCTTCGTATGTAGGTAAAACTTGCAAACGAAATTACTACAATTGTAATTGTTAATAAAATTTTAACAACGAAATAATTGTAATTGTAATGGTAATTAGATTTGTAAGTACCCCAATAATTGTAATTGTAATGGTAATTGATGCTTACAGCTCTGGTCAAACCAAATGGAATGTGTATTTAACTGCTTATCTGTTTCCAGGTGGTTTCTTTAGGAGCTATTTTGTACTTGGCTGGCTGTGCGGGTTTTGTGCTGCTGGCCGTTCTCAGTCCCGCCAAAATGGAGCACTTGGCCTTAATCTACTTTGGTGGACTCTCCTCCAGTTTTCTGTACACCGGGGGCATTGGTTTCAAGTACATAGCACTGGGCGATCTGGTCATCTTGATATTATTTGGCCCCATTTCGGTGCTATTTGCTTTCATGTCGCAAACGGGCCATGTGGACTGGACAACAATGGGCTATGCCATACCTCTGGCTCTCAATACGGAGGCTATTTTACATAGCAACAATACACGGGATGCGGAGAGTGATCGTAGGGCGGGCATTGTTACTCTGGCCATACTCATAGGACGCACTGCCTCACATGTTTTATATGCTCTGTTATTGTTCACACCCTATTCGCTGTTCTTTATCTTTGGTTTGAAATATTCCTTGTGGTTTTTGCTGCCATTGATCACATTGCCGCAGGCCTTTCAAATCGAGAAACGTTTCCGCGATGAACAGACAATGCATTTGGTGCCACGACAAACAGCCAAACTGAACTTTTTCTTCGGCATATTGTATATAGTGGCCTGCTGTTGTGCACAGCAGCTGCCCACATTTGTGTGGCGCAAACATTAGGAGGTTGAAGAAATATCCGTACGGCAACATTTTTAGGGAATTTCATCTTAGTTATTAGAGAGCGTGCGTGTGTGTATGTGGTGTAAAGTAGCTTCGTAATTATGTTTATTGTCAATTGTTCTGTCTCCATGTGGCACAAATTTCGAATGCATTGCTTGCTAGTCTACTACTGAACTGAACATATCGTTTTAATAATCTTTTAGCTCACTTTTTATTTATTTCACCTAAACTGTAGAATAAAAGTCACATAATTCTCATGACCACCTTGTTAAGAAGATGTTGTATTCTCCTCCTCCTCCTACTCCTCCTCTTGCTTGTGGTAATTATGGACCAAGCTGGTGTGCAACAATAATTGAAACATATTATGAAAATATCAACGTAATGTCTTAGGAATAAATGTTATAATGCAGTTACTTAAGTTTGAAATCGAAACAAACAAAATCATGCAAAAAAAATTTACTTTATAGAAATGCTTAACAAATGCAAATTAAGTTAAACGATGTCAAGAGTTGGCTTTGCTTTTTGTGTAACAAATGTTAGAGGTTTTACATACATATATACAAGAACATACATATACTATATATATTTAGATCATGTAAGCTCAAGAGTGAGAATATCGAAACACAAATTTAAATTTTTAAATTTAAAGCAACAGTTGTTTTCCATAACAAACACAAACAAAATAGCTTTAACCATATGAAGAAGCATCCATTACTATATAAATGTAATATTAAATCAATTAAATGTGGCAATACCTATTTTATACATTGTAATATTTAAGCTTCATTTTTCATGTACTTGCATAATTGTGTAATTTTCATATTGAGGATTAAATAGGGCTGCAAACCCAGAATCTAAACCTAAACCTTAGAAAGCAGAACACTGAAAGGGTTGGGTTCAAAAATCATTTAATTTTTGTTCTTTGCCATTTTCTTAGATTTGCTGTCGTTGTTTTAAATATTGGGTGGGTCTTATACAGTTTTTATATTATAGCAAAACTCTCTTTAAGACTTAAGACTGGTCTTACATAGTTCTTTTTTATACATCTGCTACTTAAGACCATCCTTAATTCCTGAAGTTTGTCTTCTGGGTAACACATTTAAAGGTCTGTTCTCGTTTCCGAAACGATTCTCATATCAAATGCGAATGGGTTTTTGGTAGTGGAAACGTTTAAAAATTTCATTAAAAACGGAAACAGACTTCATTATATGTATCAAGCAAGATCACAACTAAAAGAGCAGGTGCTCTATATAGCTATTCTAAGAAACTTTTAACTTTTGGCTTAAAATCAGCAATGTTCAAATCACCGAATTAAAGACTTTCAAGTACCGAAACTCAATTTCTGAAAATTCTGCATAATATTTGTGAGAATTACAGTAACCATAAGACTAAATATAAGAACTATATAAGACCCTTTATATATGTACCACTTTAGCTTTAAATGTCGCCTAGAAATGCTTTTGTTGTTTGCTGAAGTTTAAATATGGAGTATGAAGAAGCTACAGGAAATGAACACAACCAACTAAATGATAACTTTGTAGACTACAAACTAAAAACAGAATTAACAACCAACCAACAATGAACAATAATTAAATATAATTATAATAATTAAACATTAAATTAGAGAATGTAACATGAATTGTGTAATATATTTTATTGAATCGTGGAAAATTTGCATTTAATGGAAGCAAAAAAATAATCTTTATGGACTTTTTGATACCAGTGTACGCCAGTATAGCATCTCATCATCACAAATGAAAATTTCCAGGAGAACATATTACAACAGAGTCAAAGAGACGTAAATATAACTGGATTGGGTACACTTTACAGATTGAAGATGACAACATTGTACCCACAAGGCAGCCGCAACCAACTAAGGCAGGAATAGTTCGCGGCATTTTGATTTTTCTCTAGGGAAAACATTGGGACAATATTGACATAATTTGTGATTATATCAAGAAAATTAAAAACGGCAGGTATTCGATGAATTCGTTGCTTGACTTGTCCAAAAAAATCTCTTCCACTACGATACCAGCTCACTCACCCACATTACCACCTGAATTTCCTAAGGATCCCATACCAAGACATCCATATGTAAAGAGCTATCGGTGAACTATGGCCAACAGATGGAAATTTTCGACAAGGTCGAAGAAACCACAACAATCTCTACAAGTATTGGTCTCTCAGCCGCCAATAGAAAAAGTAAAACCATTAAAACCGAAAAAGAAGCGGTTTAAAAAGCAAAAGCAACAGCAGTTTACCAATATGTAAAATGTAAAATGGCTTGACACAGCCCCAAAGGGCCAAAGCCGAGCTTCTCTCAATCTCTTGGCTTGTGCGCTTCTAATTTTCGCACAAGAGAAAGGGACCTACAGTTTAACGCCGAATCCGAACGGCAGTTTAAGAAGCTTTTGCAAGGCTAATTACTACAACGCTGGCGCCAACAGCAGAGAGAGGTGACCGGGTTTATTCAAAATTTAATTTCTTCTCTACATTCGCGCGCTTTTAAAACTGAGATTTTTTTGTTTCATCTATTATATTTACCAAAAACAGGAAGAGGTAAAGAAAAGCTGTAGATGGATTGGAAGAGGAGGAAGGGGTGGAAGGATTGGAAGAGGAAGCGGTGAATGGATTGAATAAGGAAAAGAAGGTTTAGCCTCTGTGGCTTGTATGCTAATACGAGGTGTGTGTTCAAAATTTTGTGTTTTTTCAAAAATAATTTATTTATTCATGAATATCTATTTTGTCCCCTTCAAAGTAATCCCCATGAGATATTATACACTTGTGCCAACGGTTTTTCCAATCTTCGAAGCACTTCAAAAAATCATTTTTTTTAATCTTGTTCAGCTCCTCCTTCGATGCCGTCTTTATCTCGTCAAGCGTAGCGTAACGTCGTCCTTTCATGGGCCTCTTCAGTTTAGGGAACAAGAAAAAGTCACAGGGGGCCAGATCTGGGGAATACGGTGGCTGCGGCATCATTAGTGTGTTGTTTTTGGCCAAAAAGTCGCGCACAAGCAACGATGTGTGAGCAGGGGCGTTATCGTGGTGCAAAAGCCAATTTTTGTTCTTCCACAAATCCGGGCGTTTCTGGCGGATTGCTTCGCGCAAATTGCGCATAACTTGCAGGTAATATTCCTTATTGACCGTTCTTCCCTGTGGCAAGAACTCATGATGCACCACGCCCCTGCAATCGAAGAAAACTGTCAGCAAAACTTTCACATTCGACCGAACTTGGCGCGCTCGCGTTGAGCTTTGTTTTCGGTCTTGGTTCGGCCTTCTGAGAACATTTTGTACCACCGATAAACGTTGCTTCGGTCCAATGGTAGCTCTTCCGAATGCCACAGCCAACATTTTACCCCCTTCCCGGTAACGATTGATCAACTCCATTAATTTCTGTGTCGGGAATGCATCCGCAGCCACTTAATTTCGTTTTTCACACAAAATTTGTCCCAAAATTACAGGTTCTTTGGTCCATTTTTTTGAATAGGTAAAAATCGAAGACGATCCAAAACACGTGCAAGCTAAGCAGCTGTCAACAATTAAGTGAACATTCAAAATGGCCGAGCTTGTCGGCATAAGTGAGAGACATGAGTACCAACATAACGCCACAAAAAAATCGAAATTCGAATATTCGTAACCCGCGAAAATTCAAAATTCGCGATACTTTTTGAACACACCTCGTATTGTAATTTGTTCATCAATGGCACTAACATTCATTTTGCAGCAATCATCTCACATTGTTGAGCATTGGACTAGGCCTCCTGAGTACACCACATTGAAAAAATCGCGGCTTGAACTATACATATGTCAGATTGGTGGTGTGGAAAATAGTTTACATCAGTTTTATCTTATGTCAAGTGCGATTTCCTTAGTCGGAATCTGCTAAGAAATTGGGTAAATATCAAACTTGTTGAAAATTTGCATTGAATTTATTTAAATCAGAAGCATAATTCGAAAAGCAAAGAAAAAACGCAAATTTCAAAATTCATTTACAAGAAGACCATGGTCGACCGCCAATTGAGTTCTGCACGTAAATTCTTCATAATTCGCGGTCCATCGAGGAAAATTAATTCCCGAATTTTTGGAGATGAAGGACATATAATAGACAATTACCCCAATCAAAATTGACTGGATTTTTGAAATTCAAGTTTACTTTCGGGTGACAATTTTGAATCCATTTCTGGGCGTCTTCATAATGGATCTTGGTGAGCGGTTTACCAATCATGAACATATTCTAGAATGATTTTCGAAGCTCTTCAAGAATGATTCAGGCGATGTTGACAATGGGGGACAATAAATTTGTCAAAACTATTTAATTTTACCAAGAATTTTTAGATAATGGGCCACCTGCTGATCTCTTCGATCTAAAAATGTGGAAATAATATTTAATGCGAAGAGGCAATTCGAATTGTTCGTGAGTGCCGGTGGATATTTTAATTGTGCAATAACAACCTCAACTCTAGAAAGAATATTTTCTAGTTTGCAGCGTATTAAACCGACGCAACGAAACACCATAAAAGAAGTGAGCTCCGTACATCCTTTTGAATTTACGATTACACAGGGGAACAGCCATTTTGTTGCAGCCCTTTGATGAAAAATGCTGGTCCAGTTTTGTGCACTGATTACAAAACTGGTCTCGGTTTGGCCAAACCAGTCCTTATTTCCGATTGGTTTGCATTCCTGAAATAAAGAACCTGACCAAATGTTACATTTCCAGACACAACTGCACTAGGGAGCGTTGTTTTAGTGCTATGAGCTTAAATATAGAAAAATCGTCGTCGAATACCCTAAAGAACTTTTCAAAAAATGTTCACATTTTATTTCAAAACTTGACACCATTCGATTAGGCATAACAACCCCTCAACCCAGCTCAACTTTCGCCCCCTCGCCTGGATACCAACATCACATCATAGGGCTTGACCGCTGCTGTGGCTCCCTCCAATGGCACTTCCTCTGGCATTTGATTCGGCAAGGCGACCAATTTAAAGTTCTGCATCAGCGTGGTGGTAAACATGAACAGATTCTGGCGACCCAGCAAATCTCCCATGCAACGATGACGACCAAAACCAAAGGGATTGAAAGCCTCCGGCAATTTCAGCTGACCATCAATCAAATAACGCGTGGGATCAAATGTTTCCGGTTCGGGAAAGTCCACAGGATTGATGAGCATACCCCTAAAGCAGGCAATCACCATGGTATCCTTGGGTATTTCATAACCGGAGAGACGAGTATCGCATACCGCTCGATGTGGTATGCCAAAGGTGTGTAGCATGAACATGCGCACCGCCTCCAGGGTAATGGCCTCGCAATATGGCATTTTCGAGCGATCCGACCACTCAGGTATGCGTTCCAGACCCACAACTTCCTTGATTTCCTTAAAAGCCAATTCCTGGATTTGTGGTTGACGCACCAAGTGCATAAAACAGAATCCCAAACTCTTGTTGGTGGTCTCGGAGCCGGCGAGAAACATGTCCAGACAGATGGCCAAGAGACTCTCATCACTGAACATGCCCTTGGGATCATTACCCTCATCCTGGGCTCTCAGATAGTTGTCCATGAGATCGCGTGGTTCATCATAATTACGATAGGTCAAACGATGCAGCTCAATTTCCTTGGACATGAAGGCATACAAGTGACGATGACTCTCCACGAATCCCGTATAACCCGAAAACTCTGGAGCAACGAAGCGCAACAGGGGAAAATGACTAAATAGGGCACCCACCATGTCGATATTCTTGAACAGCTCGAAGAAGGTTTCCAGCAGCTCAGTAATCTCGGGTGAGCCCGGTTCATAGCGTTTACCACTCAACATGCACCAGAGAGTGTTCAGGACATACACACTGGTCAGATCGTGCATTTCGATGCGGGCCTGATGCCCGCCCTGCTGCTGCACCTTCACCTGCAGATCCTTAAGCAAACAGCTCGCCTCATTGTGTACAATATCCATCATGCCACTTCGGGCAAAGCCAAAATTCTTCAAATGTCTCAGGATGAACCTTCGCTGCTCCACCCACATGTCTCCATCGGTGAGTAGTACCCCTAAGCGTGAGTTAAACGTACGCAAGCGATAGAAGATACCATCGGGACGGCCGTCAATATCCTCATTGGTCATCATCTCACTGATGGCCTCATTCGTATACGCAATCACCACCTTGTCCTTGCCCATCTTAAGGCCATAGAAGCCATAGGGATTTACATAGCGTTTGGCCAGCACATCAATTACCTTACAGAACATGCCCAGGCGGTAGCGCAAGTGCTGAATCTGCAGGGCACTGCCCACTATTGGATACCAACGGGGTCCTGGTGGAAACTTGGCCGGCTTGCGCACTCCCCCACTGATCAGGAAGATCAGCACCAGGGAGGCAAAGAAGATCACTGCATAAAACATATTCAATTTCCGACTTTCACTTTTTTGCCCACTTCTTATGTAAGCCACTAGCCACACACATGCAGCCAAGTGGTTAGGTCACTTGCTATTTTCTTCCCTCCCAAGCGACTTGGTGCGAGGAGGAAAAAGATGTGGAGAGGCTTTTCCGAACTCCGTTGCGTGGCTTTGACTTAAATCGACTGAAGTCTGGGCCTTTACTTGGAGCTGCTTTTATAGATGCTGCAAGGAAAAGCTTTTTGGCTGGAAAAGTTTTCTTGGCAAATTTTGTGATTAGATAATTTTAAATAGGAGCACATCATGGTCACCGCCTAGATAATAAACCCAAAATGACACTCTTTTGAAAACTAAAAAGAAAGAAACCACCCGACTTACTCTCGTTTCTTGGGCTTTCCTTTTTAAAGCAATTTTCTAAGACACCTCTTCTGATTGGATCTAGATGTCCCTTAATTACAATCGGCGGTGTCTCAGAAATCTCTTCCAACCAAATTCCAACCCAAAACCAATTCTCGGTGTCCTACAAATCTCTTTCGGTTGGTTTCAAACCTCTCGTATTTTTTTGGGAGATCTTGGCAAACCAACCAATACACAAACCAGCCAATACACTAACCAACCTATAGCGAATTCACGAACCCACGCAATATATTACTGTTTTTGTGGGAGGACCATAATCTTATACTAGACGAACTAGACTTTCGAAGAAAATTAAATCTCTCGAAGTTCTGGGACACCGACGGATTTCTCTAGCGATTTGAAAACCAACCGATGCCAAAATCTCTAGTGTTTTCCAGGACACCCCCGAATAGCTCCGTTTTACCCAACCAAGAACTTTATTGTTAAGGTTCATCAATTTCTATTCTTTTTAAAGCTGCATGTTCTACATCATATTCTGCAGCCAAAGGAAAACATTTTGCACGAAAAATTCACCTCTTGTAAAACCCTGCTCGAACGTAAGTTTTTGAAAAAACAGATTGGTTAAACGTTTGTTTAAGTATACCCCACACCCATTGAATACACAGATAACACTACGTTTGCACTTTAAAAGCCTTAACAATTTAAATTCAATTCACCCTGAAAAACCTGACCCACTGCCGATTCAAAAGTTCAATTTCCAACGAATTTTTGGTAAATTTAGGCGGCCATGGACCATGGACATTGAAATTGACCGCAAAGCAAAATGGCCATGGAAAAACTCCTACATCCAGCTTCAGCGACCGCAAAGAAGAAGAGCGCCAATGAAAAAAAGACCAAAACAAAACTTGGCTATTAAGCCACCAAAGTCATAGAAAACTAGTTAGTCGGCCAGGAAAGCGAGAGGAAAACATGTTATGGGTTGGCCGAAAACGAAATGGAAACCAATTGCGTCTGGATGGATATTATGTCATCACATATCGCGGAAAGTTGCGGCGCGGACTTTATTTGTTGATGATAACTTCGCTAGTTCCGGTTTTTTGGCAGCTAGTTAGCCTGACCAAACTGGAGCTAGATAGACCAGCCTTGTTGGTGCCTTAAACATTGTGGCAATTGCGAAAGTCTGCTTCATTTGAACGCAGCCAACGAAGCTCAACGGACGTGACAGGCTCTTCCTTTTAAATAGTTTGGAAAAAAGCGACAGCAATATGGGTTTCAGGTAAGTTTTGCGACAGCAAGGAGGAGACTTGAGGACTCTCCTAACAAGTGAAAGCTACTTAGACCAGCGTTAAAAAGTTGAACATTGTCAAGTTTTAACACTTTATACTAAATTAAACGATAACATCATAAAAGTTTCGGAAAAAAAAATTTACATCAAAAACTGATTAATGATGAAATGTATGTATCTAAATATTTACATAACGAACTTCGATTCCAAATGTGGTTAAAAGAGAACAAAAACGAACTTTAAATGATATTTCACTATATATTTACAAATGCGCTTAAAACCAACCGCTTAAACGGGCTCTTACGTAGTCTTTTCTAAGCTAAACTTTTGTTTCTGGTGCAGATAATATTTCTATCTGGCCAGTTTAAAGACGCTGCCATTGAAAACAAAAAGAAAGAACAAAAAAGACTACTTTTGGGGGCGTTTCCATTGAAAAACAAAAAAGGGATTTTCTTACTAAAACTAGTTTTTGGACATATCGTTCCTTTGTCAGCTACATGCTATAGTCATCCAATCCGGCCAGTTCCGAAAATGCAGCGTATTTGTACTAAAAGACTTCAGGCAAAGTTTAGTAAAGATAGCTTTCAAACTGACTGAGGAGATAGCATTGAAACACACGGACAGGGCTAAATCAACTCAGCTCGTCAAGCTGTGGTCGGAGATGCTTCCTTCTATGCGTTACAAGCATCTAAAATATATAAAAATGCAGAAGTGACAAAGAAGTGCTGATTTCAGTACAGAGAAAGAAGTACTCGAATTTAGTGATTTCGTCAAATCAGCATTATTTGTTTATTTTTGGCTCATTAAAATTGAATTGAAATATTTTGCTGACAAGTCATAGCAGTCAGTTGCGGATCTAGGTGGCAGCTAGGTGGGCTGAAGCCGATTTCCCGGGATACTGATTTCATGACCTCTTGTCGAAATTTTCTTAGAATTTAACGTAAATTTCGCGCTAAATTATAATTATTTTGTTGCACAAGAACTGCGAGAACTCAGAGGTAAACAAGAAAGAAAGTCGGTGAAGCCCGACTATAACATGTGAAGTGCTGCCCATCACCGTTGCGACCGGTGCTGCCCATAATTGTATGTTTTCCTTATAACTCGAATATCGTTCATCCGATCTTTAAAATTCGGATCGATAAAGAATACCGAATACTAAATATGTCCAGAAGGTTCGAACCGTCTATCTATAAAACTGTGGGAGATGTGACGTTTTTTCGATATTGCGGGGACGGGAGGGGGCGTGGCCAAAATTGAAAATAAACTTGATCTGTGTGCAAGTATAAGAAACATACGTTCCATACATGTCAAACCTTTATCTCTTACCATTTCTGAGATCTGTTTGTTCATACGGACAGACAGACAGAAGGACGGACAGACGGACACTTTTGCACAAACTTAATCTACTCTGTGTACCTCTGGTAGTCTATTTTATTTGCTCTGATATAATCCTTTAAGAACTTTAATTGTAATTTTTACAAAATTGATTATTTTGAGTTATGACAGGTTATTTTTTATATACTGAAATTTAATGGGCATCAACTAGCAGCCATGCCGGTATGAGTACTTGTTGGTTCGGTCGGCAGTATGGGAGCGAAGCTGGATTTTGCACTTCCCTTTGCTGAAAATATCGAGCTCTAATCTTTGGCTCTGTTTACTGAGGTCTCCCGAGAGCTACTCCTCAAGAGGTTGTTCTCCGGTATGAACACGAACGTGCTGGTTTAGCTTGCTTTTTCTGCTAAAAGTGATCGAACAATGGGTACACCTGTAGGGTTGCTCGCCACTGACTTTGGTGTCTAAACGTCTTCGAGCAGTGGGAACATTCGAATGGGTTTTCACGATTGTGATTACGAATGTGAATCTTCAGAGCAATTTTGTCGGGAAATGTCTTCGACTGTTCGAAGTTAAAAAGTTTAGATTCTTTTGTAAACTTGTGTTATTGAACTATAATGAATCCTCGACCTTGAGCCTGCTAACATTCACTTTGACTAAATTTAAAATGTTGAAAATATGTTGTGTAAAATTCCAAAGATTTCCATGTGTTATAGAAATCACTTTCGAACCAAAAGCTACCCAATTCGCTTACGACTTTCTTTGGATTTGTTTTGAAAAATATTTGTAATATGTATTTAAAATAGTCAAAAAATCATTAAAATTTTAGAAAATCTTTTTTTGTTCACATTCTAGATTCGTACTCCTGGCAGTCATGGGTTTGGGTGCCATGTATATGATGCATTTGCTGGCACAAGACTGGAATCGCATACGTCCCATACAAGGAATTACAAATCTGGCTAGTCAGGCAAGTGCTCCGTTTCAGGGGATTGCTCAGTCGGCAGGACAAACGGCTGGTTCTTTGCAAGGATTGGCTACCATGGTGGGCCAGGCAAGTTCCCAACTTCAGGGCTTTGCGGGACAGGCCAGTGGCGCTTTGGGTCGAAGAAAACGTAATGCGAACGAACAGCAACGAGCTTGGGTGTCTGGTACACAGGATAGGGGAGGCGGAAGTGCAGCCATCGATTGGAAGCGCATACTCTCACGTGATCCCTTCGAGTGTTTGCAATCACTCATTTGCCAATTAATGTCCGGAGCTGAAACCCATTCGTCAGAAGCAGAATTATTAATGGATTATCTAGAATCTTCACTGGAAATGGCACCGGCAAAGATAGGGCGTGCTTTTAGTCGAGGATTAGCGCTGCGTGGCTCTACGGAACGCTGTTACAATGAGTATCCTTTCTGTTTGTACTCGGCCAAGACAATGTTGCGCATATTGCGTTGGTTTAGTAAAACGGGCAACAAGCTGGACGAGCAGGAGATGGAGAGCTAATAGCTTTAATTAATAAATGTTATGTTGATTTAAGCAAAAAATAACTCAACTTTTACTTATCTTAAAGGGGGCTCTGAGGCGGTTCAGCGGTGTCTTCTTATTCAAAGTTCCATTTTGATTATAGAAAAACTTTATTTTGTTAACAAATATTTCGTTTTGTATTATGCAAAAATATTCATATATATCGGTTATATAGTACATTCTATATTACAAATCATACGGAATGAAAGAATCATATAAAAATTTACATACATTCATATATAAGCAATCATGATTGAAGGTTCACAATAAATTCAAGGATACTTGTTTGTAGCTTCTATTGGAGAGAGCGAGACTTCTTTTGCTTTAAATATAACAAATGAGCGAGCTTAAAAGAGTTATAGCATTCAAAAAATCATCCAACTTTAACATAAATATATAAAATATATAAATTTGTAAAAAGATTTAGCTTAATTATAAAACAATATGTTGTTCAAGGTTTTGTTTTTATTTTCTTTTGTTTTTGTACAATCGAGTAGAGAGCTGGGTAGTGTTGTGCACTTGCTTGGGAAACTAGGTAGAGATTCCATTTGTATTTGAGCGCCAAATAAGAAACTTAAACTAAAATAAATATTGCATATGTATGAGAGAAAAAGAAACACTTGATTAATTGATACATAACAAATGTTCTTAAGCTACACCTTCAGGGTTAGTTTGTAAATCTGTAGGTTTCTAACTAGTCTGGAGCAATAAAAGGAATATGCGAACTTTATTGTCACAAGGTTTTAATCAGCACTGAAATTAGCTAGAGCTGCTATTTCACTTGGCCGAGTTCTCTTATGAGATACTCAGATAGTGTTATAGTAAACCCCCGGGGTTTTAAAGCCCACAACTAGTGTGAAATTTTAAAAAAATCGATTTTTTTTTCATATTTCGGTAGATTACACCTTTAAAAATAACATATTAAAATTTCAAATCGATATCTCAAATAGTTTTTGAGTTATAGCAATTTAAAGAGCAGCCGCTCGGCAGCTAGAGAGACGATCATTTTATCTTTAAACGCGTTTTTCTCGAAACAGCATTTTCCGAATTTGCTGCAGTGATTACTCAAAAACCAATGATCCGATCACTATCAAATTTTTTTTAAAATGTTCTATATATAGTTCTCCGTACGATGAACTATCGGTTTTTGATTTGATCAAAAAATCGAATTTTGGCAGGCCAAAAACGACCAAAATTTTGGGTAAAATTCGAATTTTTTTTTTTAAAACGCCGCCATATTGTCAATTTTTGATTTTTTTTTTTATCGTAGTTCATTGTACAGACAATATTATCTAGTTTAACGAGAATTTTTGTTTTTTAAATTTCATCCACGGAGAAGGCCGGAATCACTGCAGCAGTGAAGGACCTTTTTTTTTTCGAGCCGTTGGAGATCGTCTATAACTTAAAAAATATTTAATTTTTTTCTTCAAAAATTTCACTGTATATTCTTGAAACATGTATAAATATATTCTTAAAATTTTGAAATAATTGATAAAGTAGTTTTTTTAATAAAAATTCCCAAAAATCGCCTTTTTTTTAGGCCATCACACTAGTTGTGCCCCTTAAGGCCAAATTTGATTCATTTTTTTCTTAATCCTCATTCGTTTTGCATATATAGTAACAAAAACATATAGCTGTGCTCCCATTTTCACCTTACTTTTGCAATTCAGCACTTGTACCTTTTGAATGTTTAACCACACTTCACTGCAGAGAATGCATTTGCTGTACTGAACTTTCAGTACTGATAACAGCAATTATTTGCCTAGAACCGATCTAGGTTCGACTTTGGCAACACTGAATATTATAATGATTCAACCTTCTTAGCCTGTTGTTCACTCTTAACTGATTTGTTTTAGTAACTGTTTGTTATTCTTCAAGAATAGAAAAGACAGCTATGCAAAACGAATTGAAAATAAATTAAGATCTTCAAATCCTTCATCCTGTACGAGATGTATACTACCAACAGCAAAATTTTGTACAATAATTTAAAACGGTGACAAATTCCTTCGCATAACTGTCTCCAGACTAGTCAAATATGTTACTTTAGATCCTGCTTATGGTGTGGTAGCCGCTTCTTTACCCTTGAGCGTAATGCTCGTCACATCCTTGACAATCATTTCGGCCACCTGCCAGGCTATCTCCTCTTGTACATTATCTTCGGGTAGCTTAACCCATTTGCGCATTGCATTTTTGATTTGTGACCATGGTTGTGCAGATTTTAAAGCGAATCCATCCACCGCCTCGAAGTCTCGTTCATAACGTCCCAAAGAATTGACATGGCCAAACTTTAAGGCACCGCCCGGACGTTGCCAAAGCAATTGTGGATTGGTCAATTGTCTGGAATCAATATTCATATTGCTGGGAGTTTTGGAGTTATCCATTGAGGCCAAAAGGGTATTATGTTGCGAGATGTGTGTACAATCGGACATAGATAGGGTTTTCCGATGGCGCTGTTGATGTTGGGAGGCGGACAATTTGGGTATGCGACGTAGACTCAGCGTAGCAGGCGATTGCTGTTCTGTTACCACTGTCTTGACCTTCAACTCATTGACATAGTTATCGAAGATGTGAGATTTGAGAAAATCTTGAAAATATTTCTGTTCCAAGTACTTGGCTGTCAGCAACAACGCCAAATCAAAGGCTTGTTCTAGCTCGGCCGGTGCTGCGCATATGGCCTGCTCGACACGGCTTCTTAATTTCTGTGACATCCACAGGCGATCCTCAGATTGTAGGGAGAAATATTTCTCATAGATAATCATAGCATCAGCCTGCGCGGCCTTTTGATCGGTATACGACTTACGGAAATTGATGGCTGTTATCCAAAATTCCAAGCATTCCCTCTCCTGATGCTGTTCTAGATATTCGGTGAAGTAGAATAGGGCCAATTCACTGTACAGAACATCATAGATATTAATGCTTTGATTCTCCAACAGTTCCAAACAATATTTGCTATAGTAACTCGACTGTAGAAAACCCATCAAGTGATCTCGCTCCATTTGACTTAGCACATACTCCCGGGCTTCATCAAAACAGCTAGCCGGAATGGGTTTCGCCTGCGAGGCTTTGTCTTTGCCGCAAAGTAGTAGCGATATATGAGCTAAAATGACAATGGGCAGCTCCACCAAATGGTTAATCAAATACTTTTGATATATCGCAATGGCATCGTTAATACTGGCCACTGAGAGCCTCTGTTTGTTGATCTGTTTGTTGGTTTCCGCATAGATGCGACTCTTCTCATCATCGGTGAGTGGTTTACGCATAGATAAATCACACAAGGTTTTCAATTCAGGTACATCGTTGTCATCGTCTGCCTCCAAGAGTGGTTGATTGGGCTGTAAGGAGGGTATCTCCTCCTCGAGCAAGGCTGCCAACTTGAAGTTTTCTATATCCAGATAGAATTTTATCAAGGGCAAAGCCTGATGCGTCTCTAAATATTGTACGAAATAACTCAAGCAATTGGGTTCACTTACAATAGCAGCCAGAGACATGGATAGACGAGATTGATATTTGAAGATATCTGTAAAGAAAAATTGGGGGGAGAAATGAGAAACAAATTCGGTATCGGAATAAATAACCTAATTTTTGATGGTACTGCTCAATTCGTCCCAGTATATGTCCATAGATTTTCTTCACCAATTCCATATTATTCCATTACTATGTACCAGAGGTATGCAGAATATATTAGCTTTGTGCAAAAGTATGTAACAGTCAGAAGGAAACATCTCCGACTCTATAAAGTGTATCACCGGCAATAAGGCATAACTAATAACATAACTCGAGTTATGTCAAATCAGCGCTGCAAACCGGGTTCGAACCAAAATTTATCAATGGTTAAGGTTCGGAAACTTGAGGTTCGAGGTTTTTAGGCGAAGGTTTTGGTTCGAAAACTTATGAATCAAAAAAAATTGTGATAAAAATTTAATTCTTTGATCAAGAAATACGCTCTTCGATACAGATTTTTCATTCTTACCGTACTTTTGACATTGAACATTCTTAATCCAGGCATGAAAATCTCTTATTTTTCTTTGTGCGTAATTTACCAATAAATAAACATTTTTTGTTTTATAATTTTTTTTTTTGAGAACGCAAAGTCGAATCCCAGATCCGCGCCTGGTTAAAGGTTACCACTCCCGTGGCTTGTGGGAACCCTTTAGCCATTTAGATAGTTACCCTCATCATCTCGCATAGTCAGCAAGCTAGCCTTATCCGCCTCCCCGCCACCGCCGCTGCCATCCTCCTCCTCCATTAAAATCTCATCACAGAAACTTGTTGTCGACCGCAACGAATGACGTTTTTGTTGCACTTGCGACGCTCCACCTCCACCATCAACATCATCAACGTCACCGTCCGTTTCGTGAGAGCGACGTCGGCCTGGCAAAAACAAATGAGATTTCCGGCCATTTGATGTTAAATCACACTTACTCGTCTGCCTTTTAATGTAATTTAACATTTTTACATTCTATTGCTTTGGTGCGAGTGTTTTTAGCCTTTGAATTGAGTTTAATAATAGGTGAAACGAAATTTAGTTATTATCATAACACTATTATTATGTCAAATTGAAAATCTCAAAAACGCGTTTCTGCCTAACAGTTGGAGAACAACTTTTACAACACTAACATTTTAATGTTCTGTTAAAATCCAACATTTTGAATTTAGGCTTAAACTTTAAAACCTATTGCTAAATTTCAACTGATATTCTATTCTATTTCCACCCCTTGATATACATACCCATGCTTGACATTAACCTTCCTCAAGCGGCTATGTTACCCCAGCAACCCCAAAAATTATTGTTTGATCGATTTGATTTCCTGACAACAAACAAATTCCTTTACATAAAACACAAAAATTTCTCCAGAGAATTACAAAAAATAAATAAATAATAAAAATGATTGCCACGCGTCAACGTAAGAACCGCGAGCAGTGCGGCTCTTGTCCGAATCGCTTTTCTCGAGATAAGAGACAAATCGTTACCGAAGATTCGGATACAACTGAAGTGGAATCATCCACCGATGAGGAGGATCGCTGGAAGGAAGTTGCCCGTGCGGCTGAAATTCCTGCGGACTATTATAACATACAAAAGTTGGTCAAGTACATCAAGGCGGGCAATCAGACTGCCACCATAGTATCGCTGTGTTGCCTCAAGGACTACGATTTGAGTACGCAAATCAATCAGTTTGCCATACAGGATATAGGAGGACTCGATGTGCTGGTGAATATATTGGAATGTAATGATACGAAATGCTGTTTGGGTTCACTGACCGTCCTATCGGAGATCACACTGAATATTGATATACGTAAGACCATAGTGGATCTCGATGGTATACCACTGATAGTGGATGTTCTGAACTCATCGATTAAGGATCTGAAAACCATGGCCGCGGAGACCTTAGCCAATGTGAGTAAGGTGCGTTTGGCGAGGAAATATGTAAGAACGTGCGGTGGTATACCCAAGCTGGTGGATCTGATAGATATCAAGTTGAGGTAGGTTGTTGGATAAAACTTTTCATTTCAGATCGAGTTGCTCACTTTTGTTCAGTTGCTCTATATACTCCAGGGCCTGTTACTTTGGCAGCATTTAATACAAAAATATTTTATATGTAGAAAAGTTTCAAATCAATCGGTCAAGTAGTTTCTGAATGGAAGTGAATGCGGACTTTGAAAACGTAGTTTTAAGAAAGACGCGTTTAAACAATATACATATGTGCCTCATGCGTATAGAGCGCGGGCACCCCTAAATTACACAATAACTTCAAGAGTTTTGCTCAGATCGACTTAAAATATTGGGAATATTATCTTGAAATGTTTAACAATAAGATAAGCAACAATAAAAAATTCGATTTTTCAAAAGTGCCAACCCTTACCTCCATTAATAAATTTAGGAAGGAAAAATTGTTTTTTTTTTCTTCAAGCCAATTAAGTGAATGCAACCCCTTATAACATTTTTGGATATTTAAGTGTACGCGACCCACTGTAGTTCGCTTTGAAATAAAATGAAACCAGATGAGATCAGCATTTTCATGCTTTCCACATACGGTCACACTGGAATGCAAGCGTTTTAAAATTGTTGATTTATTCAACCATTCGTCAGTATTTGCAATTTCCTCTGGTTATTAACTAAGATTTCGTAGTAGAATGACCTGCAGCGCAAAGGGCCCTGAGGTAATTGAGCAATGTCGCATTTGCATGTCCAGTTTGGCAAATGGTACCAAGAACAACCGGCAAAAGAGATTCACCGACGCGGACTCCGACGCGGACTCCGACGCGGGCCAAGGCGGCATAAAGAATTTATATAAACCCGATGAGGATCTACCCGAAAAAGTATGCCTTCCTTGCTTGACAGCAATTAAAGAAGAAGCACTGATGGAACAGGATGAAACCACATCATTCTTGGAAGCACTGGCCAACGACGAGTGGACGCAGCGTCCGGTTAAGCTAGAGGAGGATTTAAAGTGCTTGGAACAGGATGAAACCTTATCGTTCTTGGAAGAGCTGGGCAACGAAGATTGGACGCAGCGTCCGGTCAAGCTAGAGGAGGATTTAAAGTGCTTGGAACAGGATGAAACCTCATCGTTCTTGAAAGAGCTGAACAACGAGGATTGGACGCTGGTCGGGCGAAAGAAGATCTTTAAAAGCGAATGCCAAGAGAGTGGAAAAGATTCGCTCACGGTAGACGACAGTGTGGGGAGCGAAGGTAATCAGCTCGAGAAGGGCTTAAGTGTAAGCGATGTACAGGAAGTCCCTCGCCCTAACACTGGCGAAAGACGCTCGAATTCATTAACCCGTAAGAGACGTCTAGGGTATCGCCTTAGATCTCTCACAAAAGAACAACTCAACACACCACTCACAGGAGACGATAGCCTGGAGAGAGAAATTTACACCCAGAAGAAAAGTGTAAGCGAAGCTCATACTGTCAAACGATCTCACAATCGTTCCCCAAAAACCAATCTGGAAAGGCACATACGCAGTCAGGATGGCGAACGACACTTCAAATGTTCACATTGCTCGAAAAGCTTCAACAAAAAACTACATCTAGAGAATCACATACGCACTCACACAGGCGAACGACCCTTTAAATGTTCCCACTGCTCGAAGACATTTACTCTGAAAACCAGTCTGAAGAGTCATATACTCACTCACACCGGCGAAGGAGCCTTTAAATGTACCCATTGCTCGAAAAGCTTAGCAACAAAATTCAGGTTAGAGGAGCATATTCGTACTCACACCGGAGAAAGACCCTTCGAATGTTCCCACTGCTCGAAAAGCTTTAACACAAAAAAAAATCTAGAGAGGCACATACGCACTCACACCGGCGAACGACCCTTCAAATGCTCTCACTGTTCAAAGACCTTTAGTGAACAGAGCAGTCTTAAGCGTCACCAAAGTATTCACACTGGCGATCGACCATACAACTGTTCCCACTGTTCGAAGAAATTTGTAAGCAAGGGCAATCTAGAGGTACACTTACGCTTTCATACTGGCGAGCGACCTCTCCAATGTTCTCACTGCTCGAAGACTTTTGCCGACCAATCATCTCTAACCAATCACCTTCGCATTCACACTGGCGAACGACCCTTCAAATGTCCCCACTGCTCGAAGACATTTGCCTACCAAGCATCTTTAACGGCTCACCTATCCTCTCACACTAGCGAACGTCCCTTGGAATGTTCACACTGCTCGAAGGCATTTAAAATAAAAGCTCATCTGCAAAGGCACGTTAGCACTCACACTGTTGGCCAACCTTTCGAATGTTCCCACTGCGCGAAGACGTTTCGTTACCAAAGCAGTCTAAAGATTCACCTACGCACTCACACTGGCGAGCGACCATACAGGTGTTCCCATTGTTCGATCACTTTTAGCAGAAAAAGCAAGTTAGACCAGCACTTTCGTGTTCATACCGGAGAACAACCTCTTGAGGAGTAGCTCATGGGAGACCTCAGTAATGCTATTTGCTATAAGAGCAAAGAATGTCCAGGATTCATCCAATTTAATTAATAATTTAATTAATAATCCAATTTAATCGTCTTAAAAATATAAAAATAAATAGAAATAGCTAAACATTACTTTAAAAGAATTATATGTCTTCTTCTTATTTGGCCCGATATTTGAATCACAACCGTTTTACGGTCTCGGCCGCTGACTTGTATAGCGCGATTTTCGTTTCTCGAGAGAGGAACTCTCTGAGACTAGGAACTTCGTCTTTTCCTCATTTACCGTTAAGCCCATGAGTTTTGACTGCTTCTCAATCTGCGAAAACGACCTGCTTACCGCCCGTTCGGATTTGCAAGTAGCATTACATCTTTATTAAAGATGGTGCCCGATCTGTTAGCATTTGGGCTCTGGCGCAATATATCAGCAGATTAAAGAAGTTACACGATAAGGTGTCACCCTGCCTTAAACTTCTCTGGCATCGAAAGGGTCGAAGAGGTTCTTTCCTATTTTGACGGAGCTTCGTTTGCTTCTCAACGTCATCATGCAAAGTCGAACGTACTTTGCTGTCGTACCAAACTTCAAAGAATGTTGACCTTATCGGTGTGTGGAAAACGGCTATATAATCTACAAAAAGATGGTAGGTTTTGATTTTCGTCTCAAGGGTTTTCTCCAGTATTTGTTACAATGTGAATATTTGGTCTATGGTGGATTTACCAGGTCTAAAGGCCGATCAGTTCGCTCATTCTCGGCTTTAGACGTTCACATAAGATAGGAAAATGTTCCCGCGGTAATTGGCGCAGATTGCAGGATCTCCTTTTTTAAGTATTGGGCAGAAAATACTTAGACTCCAAACTTCGGGCATACTCTTTTCGGACCATATTTTGCATAGGAGTTGGTGCATGCACCTTACCAACTCCTCGCCGCCAGCCTTGAACAATTCAGTGGGCAGCTCATCAGCTCCAGCTGATTTGTTATTTTTTAGCCTTTTTATGGCTAACCAAACTTCGTTTTGGTCCGGTGGGTATATTTCTATATCATCGATTGGTGGTTCCACTACTTCTACAGAGGCGTCATTGTGTTCGTCATCGCCTCCCAGCAGGTTGGAGAAATAGTTTCTCCATTTGTCTAGTGCCACTTATGGATCTTCGTCCTTACTTTTTGGTAGAATTTTCGAGTCTCACTCACTCATTTCGTTTTCCCAACTAAAATCTTAGATTTGTCCAAATTGAATGAATTTGCCCTTTTTCCTGGTCCTATTAATCCCTTCTTCTCTAATTTTTCAAAATAAACGAGTCTGTCTGTCCACAATCACTGACAGATAGACTTTTGTATGGACTGATCCATATGAACACGACGAACAGAAGTGTTACAATTGTCTGAATTATAAACTTGGAATAAATGCACCTAAGATGGTCAGAGCTAAATATCTTTTTGGTCCAACATTCGGATTGCAATCCACCACCAAGACCTCCAAGTCCGGATACAATGACCGAAGTGTCATCGTAAACTGCTTTCACGAGTCAAAATCAATCGTTGTTTGAACGCGAAGAAGAAAAGGAAAAGCCCGAGCTGGTAACGCAACTGGAAATGGACAATGTCAGTCCGAATTTAAAGCCTCATTTTTAAAGCGGAACAAAAAAGAAAGTCGGTCAAGGCCGACTATAACATACTCTGTATCTGTGAAGTGCTGCTCATCACCGTTGCGACCGGTGCTGCCCATAATTGTTTGTTTTTCTTATAACTCGACAACCGTTCATCCGATCTTTACCATTCCTTTGGCGGATCGATAAATAATCCTGATTACTAAATATGTACTGAAGGAACGAACCTTCTATAAAAAAAAACTGTGGGAGATATGACGTTTTTTTTCAATTTGCTGGGCGTGGCAAAAATTCAAAATAAGCTTGATCTGCCTGCAAGTTTATTTATAGACAGTTTAGTGTTTAGTTTGAAGGCTGTTTTATTGCATAAACTAAAGAGGTACCATCAGTTCCGGTTGCATTTAGCACAGATATGAAGGAATGCTATTCAACAATGAAAGCCATCTTTCACGACAATAAATACGAAGATACCTCGTGGAAAATCTGCTGTGTTATAAAAGATATAAACATATTACAAGTCATAAAAGGCTGGCCAAAGTTGACCATTACTCCCACGTATGGGACAAAAGGGCATTGGATTTGAAAGACTCAAGCCTAGACATGCTAGAGCAGCCTTTAATAACACAAGGCAACAATTCAATTTTCGTGTGCTAAGCAACACTGCGTTATCAGAAATTGTCCATAACGTCGAGATTTTTAGTAATTTGAGCTTAAAGTTGCTAAAAGTGCCTATTTTGACCCTTTTTAGGAGCGTTTTCGGGGAATTTGATTGGACTTTCTTTGATACCAACGGAAAGTACCACTCCTTAGCTTTAAAATGAATTATCCCAAGCATTTCTGCGGTTTTTTTTCAATGGAGATATACCTCTTTTAGCACTTGTGTAAGAATCCAAGAATATCCTATTTTTTGCTGGTGCCCCAAAGTATGCAATAGGTGGTAGAGACTCTAATATGTTTTCGTTTCCTAAAAACAGTAAAATTGTCTAATCATTTGTAATAAAACAGCAACGAAATTTTAAAGAAAACACCCTGTTAATGCTTAATAGAGAGACGATTACAAAAAATTTCATAAACGAAGGCCAAAAAAGGAAAGATTTGTGAGGTTCATGATTAGCTTTTGTGACCGAATATGCTCTTTTTGAGTCCAATGTACTCGTTACTTTCCGTCTGTGTAGATCTATTAGCAACTAGTTAAATAGCTCAGATCAGATAACAGAAGAATTCGCTAAGCCGTAGGTCAACTTTGTGCATATCTGTATTTTTTGTGAAACCGAAACAAAATTTTAGGTTTAGAACAGGTTCAGGTTCAGCTTTTATTTTTACAGGTTTGGTTCACAGCGAAATTAAAATCAGAATTCCGGGTTCGAACCGGTTCGATTCCAAACTGGCTTGCAGTTTTAATTAATCAACTATCAATTAAAATCACCACGAATTTATAATATTGAAGTCACTACTCAGTACTTTGTCAAATCAGGTGTAAAAAGCAACTTGCTATAGTTTATCTGTTTGCAAAACAACAAAACGCAGATTTAAAATAATAAATGCCCGCAATTTCTAAACTATTTTCGTGCTTGCCACATTTGGTCACACTGGACTGTAAATGATTTAAGATTATTGATTTTTTCAACCATCCGTCAGTAGTTGCAATTGCCTTTCCTTATCAACCGAGACTTCGTAGTGGAATGTCCTGCAGTGCAAAGGTCCCAGATGTAATTGAGCAAGGTAGCGATTGCATGTCTAGTTTGGCAGATGACACGGACGCGGACTCCGACGCGGGCCAAGGCGGCGATGAGAATCTATCCGAAAAGGTTAGGCCTTCTGGCTTGACAGCAATTAAAGAAGAAGCACTGATGGAACAGGATGAAACCACATCATTCTTGGAAGCACTGGCCAACGACGAGTGGACGCAGAGTCCGGTTAATCTAGAGGAGGATTTAAAGTGCTTGGAACAGGATGAAACCTTATCGTTCTTAGAAGCACTGGCCAACGACGAGTGGACGCAGCGTCCGGTCAAGCTAGACGAGGATTTAAAGTGCTTGGAACAGGATGATACCTCATCGTTGTTGGAAGCACTGGCCAACGAGGATTGGACGCAGGTCGGATGAGATATAAGCGAAAGCAAAGAGAGCGGCAAGGAAGTGATCGAATCGCTCACGGAAGACGACAGCTTGGAGTGCGAAAGTAATCAGCTTGAGAAGGGCTTAAGTGTATGCGAAGTGCAGGAAGACCATTGCCCTAACACTGGCGAACGAAGCTCGAATTCATTAACCCAAAAGAGTAGTCTAGGGTATCGCCTGAGATCTCGTACAAAGAAACAACTCAACAAAGGAGACACAGGAGACAGAGGCGTGGAGAGAAAAACTTACAACAAGAAGAAGGGCTTAAGTGCAACCGAAAAGCAGAAAGACTTTCGCCCTAACACTGGCGAACGGATCCCGATTATATTAATCCAAAAGAGTAGTCTAGGCTATCGCGTTAAATCCGTTACAAAAAAACAACTCAACAAATCGCTCACAGGAGACGGCAGCGTGAATAGAGAAACTAACATCCAGAAGAAGGGCTTAAGTATAAACAAAGGTCATACTGAGAAACAATCCCACAAGCGTTCCCCAAAAACCAGTCTAGAAAGGCACATAAGTTCTCAGGATGGCAAGCGACGCATCGAATGTTCCCTCTGCTCAAAAACTTTTACACGGCCAAGCAGTCTAAAGGTCCACCAACGCATTCACACTGGCGAACGACCATACAAGTGCTCCCACTGTTCGAAGACATTTACCGCCATGAGCCATCTAATGAAACACCTACGCATTCACACTGGCGAACGACCCTTCAAATGTTCACATTGCCCGAAAGCTTTCACCAATCAAGGCTATCTAGGGATTCACCTACGCATTCATACTGGAGAGCGACCCTTTAAATGTTCCAACTGCTCAAAAACTTTTTCACGGCCAAGCATTCTAAAGATCCACCAACGCCTTCACTCTGGCGAACGACCTTTCGAATGTTCCCACTGCTCGAAGACATTTGCTGATAAATCAAATCTAATGAAACACCTACGCATTCACACTGGCGAACAACCCTTCAAATGTTCACATTGCTCGAAAGCTTTTACCCAGCAAGGCGGTCTAGCGATTCACCTACGCACTCATACTGGCGAGCGACCCTTTGAATGTTCCAACTGCCCGAAGACATTTGTTAAAAAATCATCTCTAAAGAATCACCAACGCCTTCAGTCTTGCGAACGACCTTTCGAATGTTCCCACTGCTCGAAGACATTTGCTGATAAATCAAATCTAATGAAACACCTACGCATTCACACTGGCGAACGACCCTTCAAATGTTCACATTGCTCGAAAGCTTTTACCCAGCAAGGCGCTCTAGCGATTCACCTACGCATTCATACTGGCGAGCGACCCTTTGAATGTTCCAACTGCCCGAAGACATTTGTTAAAAAATCATCTCTAAAGAATCACCAACGCCTTCCCTGCACGACCTTCGAAGCCCACGCTCGGACTTGATAAATCAACTAATGAAACACCACGCTTCACCTGACCCCTTCCCACCTTCAACTGCGAGCGACCCTTTGAATGTTCCACTCTCAAGACATTGCCGAAAATCCTGGAATCCCCGTCACCGGACGACCCTTCAATGTTCCCCGCCAGCTTTGCCGAAAAAACAACTCTAAAGAATCACCTACGCATTCACTCTGGCGAACGACCTTTCGAGTGTTCCCACTGCTCGAAGACATTTATCACCATGGGCAATCTAATGAGTCACCTAGTAACTCATACCGGCGAACGACCCTTCAAATGTTCACATTGCCCGAAAGCTTTCACCCAGCAATTCTATCTAGGGATTCACCTACGCAATCATACTGGAGAGCGACCCTTTGAATGTTCCAACTGCTCAAAAACTTTTACACGGCCAAGCAGTCTAAAGACCCACCAACGCCTTCACTCTGGCGAACGACCTTACGAATGTTCCCACTGCTCGAAGAAATTTGCTGATAAATCAAATCTATTGAAACACCTACGCATTCACACTGGCGAGCGACCATACAAGTGTTCCCACTGTTCGAAGACATTTGTCACCGTGTGCTATCTAAAGGTACACTCACGCCTTCATACTGGCGAACGACCATACAAGTGTTCCCACTGCTCGAAGACATATACCGTAAAATCCACTCTGCAAAGACACATACACACTCACACCGGCGAGCGATCCTACCGGTGTTCCCATTGTTCGAAAACTTATACCACAAAAGGCAAGCTAAGCCGGCACCTTCGTACTCATACCGGAGAACAACACTCTGAGTAGATCACAGGTGAGCTCGATATTTTCACCCAAGGAAAGTGCAAAGTTCAGCTACGCTCCTGTACTGGCGAACGAAACTACAAGTCCTCATGCCGGTATTCATGCTATTCGACTTTAAGTTGTTTTCCTGCCTATATAATTTGTGATTTTTAATTTATTATATCTGACATCCTTACACTAAGTTCGAGAGTGCTTATGTTATTGTGCAAGTCGTAAAATGTTGAAAAAGATAAAAAAAATGTTTACTTACAGATAACAAGACATTTTGGCTTAACTACTTAAGAGTTAACTACTTAAGTTGATATAAATACATTAACGAATTTAACATTGTCTCACGGGGTTACATTATTAAAAAAAAAATATTAAGTATATTAAAATAAATAACCTGTCGATAACTGAAAATAATTCATTTTGTGAAAATTGCGACTAAAGTTCTTAAAGGATTTTACCTAACGAAACGTGTTTTATTCAGCTGTTGTCAATCAGAGTTTACATTCAAATAACTCTGAAGAGTTTTACGATACCAGTAATGGAAGATTAGATGAAACTGAGAATCACAGTTAGTTCATGTCGATCAGGAAAGTGTCATGTCAGTGAAATGGTCCAAAAACCGCAAAATTTGCAAAATTATACCGTTCATCCGATTGCAATCAAACTTTGGGGAATGAATTGAACGCTAGCTCGGGAGGGTTTCTAAGTTGAAGAAATTTGCAGAAAATTGTACAAAAACCGCGGAAACTACAAAATTTGCGGATTCGGTAAGTCTTTGGATAGTGGTTCGACGCTTGCCCGAAAAGATTTCGAAGTAGAAAATATGGGCGGAAAATGGTCCAAGAACCGCGAAATTTGCAAAATGTTCGATTTTGATGAAGCTTTGAGGAATGGTTGTACGCTTACCCGCGAAGGTATCTAAACTGAAGAAATGGGCCGGAAATCGGTCATAAAACCGCGAAATTTTAAAACCTATACCGTTCATCCGTTTGCCATAAAACTTTGACAACGTTTGCCCGCGAAGGTTTCTAAGGTCCAAAAATCGCGAAATTTGCAAAATATTCATGATTTTAGATTATCATAAACGTGTATATAGAGAAGAATATCGAACGGCTCAAAATGCTTATACCGACATGCAGCCTGCACTAGATTGAATACAATCGCTCTCCCAAGAATCATAAGAACCCGGGCGAAGCCGGGTATTCAGCTAGTATTTATATATATCCGGTTTTCACTTAAACTAAATTTGCTCGAATTCGATTTGGTTACCTGTTCCGGATTTCACAATTCGATAGATTTACTCGATTTGAATTCACATTGCTTGGAGCCGATGAATTCAAAAGTAAATGCGAATTTTTACATAAAGGCGTCAAAATAATGGCTTAAAGTTAATTTTGTAACATTGTTTAGTGTATTTAGATACTTGTTGCAATCTTACATTCCCTTAGAATATTTTTTTAATAAAAAAAAACTAATAACTTTTATGAACAGCTTCATTTTGCAATGTGCCATCCAAATCGAATTCACATATTTTGTTCAAGCTGTTCTGGTTTTCACTTGTTTATGAAACGCTGGAAAAATGTTCATAAAATGCCCTTAAAAATAGAAACGACATTTTCGGGCCTGTTCCGAATTCCGAAAACGAGTGAAATTGCTGCAAATCGAGTTGATTGCTGTTCCGAATTCCGCAAATCGACAAGAATTGTCGTTTTCAAAACGTGCGCTGCAGAGTAAGCGGAATTAAAAGTAATTGCAAATTAAGGCATTAAACTACTTCCCCAATATGATAAACTAAAAATTCGAAATTAGTTGAACATTTTTATAATCGTTTAATATCATTACTTAAACTGTTTTAAGTTTAAGTATAATTTTACAGAATTTTTTTATAAACTTCTATAAAATATTGCATGAAAAACAAAACCGAGCGGCCGTGACCAAACCGAGCTGTTCTCAATTCCACTTTACTTTTTAGTCGATTGCGACCTTCAATCGGCGGCTGCTAGGGTTGCTGCATATGAATTTATTTAATCGGACTGCACTTTTTCTATTTCACTTAGCTATGTTTAACCTTATTTGATATGACATATTCAAATGAAATATTTTCATACTGGTTTAAGTAAAAATAAATGGATTTAAAGAGTAAATAAGAGCTTTATAAATTTAAATTAGGGAGATGATGACAACTCTGTCTGCTGACGATATACACAAACAAGTGCGCAGGCCAGCCAGCCAGCTGTTTTCGAAACCGAGTTCGAAAAGTGACCAAACCGTTCGGAATTGGGAACAGCAAATAGTAAAACGCTCGTTTTCGTTTCGTTTTTACTTTTTGAAAACGTTCGGAATTCGGAACAGGCCTGTTTAAACACCTATATTCATCTACTATCAACTTAGAGCGATGCTACAATCAATCGCTCGAAGACATACGAGGTTTGTTCAAAAAGTTTCCCAAACACAATATCTTCTTTCAATCTCTTGTCTTGCGTGATTCTAATTTTCGTACAAGAGAAAAGGGACCAACAGTTTAACGCTGAATCCGAACGGCAAAGTTTGAGAACCATTTTTATGGCTAGTTACTCATAGCTGGAACCCACGACCTCTTGCACAGCCGGCGCATACACTATTCGCTCTACCACATCCGTCCACGAGTTCTTGCCACAGGGAAAAGCGGTCAATAAGGAATGTTACCTGCAAGTTATGCACAATTAGCTTGAAGCTATTCGACAGAACCTTCCCGAATTATGGATGAACAAAAAATGGCTTTAGCACCATGATAACGCCCTTCGCACAAGTCGTTGGTTGTGGGAATTTTTAGAAAAAACAACAAACAATGACGCAGACATCGAGAGAACACTTCTAATTCAAAAGGGAACTCATTTTTTCACTTTAATTCACATTGCGGTAAATGGTGTGGACATATATTGACATGCAAACAGTTACATTGATCAAAGTGAACGAATAACTCCTAAACTTAGTACAGTATTTTTTCGACATATACGAGGTGTGTTCAAAAAGTATCGCGAATTTTGTGTTTTTTCAAAAATTATTTATTTATTCATGAATATCTATTTTGTCCCCCTCAAAGTAATCCCCATGAGATATTATACACTTGTGCCAACGGTTTTTCCAATCCTCGAAGCACTTCAAAAAATCATTTTTTTTTTATCTTGTTCAGCTCCTCCTTCGATGCCGTCTTTATCTCGTCAAGCGTAGCGTAACGTCGTCCTTTCATGGGCCTCTTCAGTTTAGGGAACAAGAAAAAGTCACAGGGGGCCAGATCTGGGGAATACGGTGGCTGCGGCATCATTAGTGTGTTGTTTTTGGCCAAAAGTCGCGCACAAGCAACGATGTGTGAGCAGGGGCGTTATCGTGGTGCAAAAGCCAATTTTTGTTCTTCCACAAATCCGGGCGTTTCTGGCGGATTGCTTCGCGCAAATTGCGCATAACTTGCAGGTAATATTCCTTATTGACCGTTCTTCCCTGTGGCAAGAACTCATGATGCACCACGCCCCTGCAATCGAAGAAAACTGTCAGCAAAACTTTCACATTCGACCGAACTTGGCGCGCTTTTTTCGGTCTTGGTTCGTGCGGCAGCTTCCATTGAGATGATTGAGCTTTGGTTTCCACGTCATAACCATAAACCCACGATTCGTCACCAGTTATGACCCTCTGGAGCAAATTTGGGTCGTCGCGGACAGAGTTTAACATCTCATTAGCAATGTTCATGCGATGCTGTTTTTTGGTCGCAATTGAGCAATTTTGGACGAATTTCGCGGCGACCCGCCTGCCCAAATCTGATGAAAATCGAATGGCAGAACTTTTGTCCACCGATCGTTGCTTCGGTCCGGTAGCTTCTCCGTATGCACAGTCAACATTCGGATGATCCGCGTTAATTTCGTTTTTCACCAAAATTTGTACGGTTCTTTGATCCATTTTTTGAATAGGTAAAAATCGAAGACGATCCAAAACACGTGCAAGCTAAGCAGCTGTCAACAATTAAGTGAACATTCAAAATGGCCGAGCTTGTCGGCATAAGTGAGAGACATGAGTACCAACATAACGCCACAAAAAAATCGAAATTCGAATATACGTAACCCGCGAAAATTCAAAATTCGCGATACTTTTTGAACACACCTCGTACCTCTTTTTGCACTTGTGTAAGAATCCAAGAATATCCTATTTTTTGCTGGTGCCCCAAAGTATGCAATGGGTGGTAGAGACTCTAATATGTTTTCGTTTCCTAAAAACAGTAAAATTGGCTAATCATTTGTAATAAACCAGCAACGAAATTCTAAAAAAAACCTCCTGTTAATGCTTATAGAGAGACGATTACAATAAATTTCATAAACGAAGGCCAAAAAAGGAAAGATTTGTAAGGTTCATGATTAGTTTTTGTGACCGAATATGCTCTTTTTGAGTCCAATGTTTTCGTTTTTTTCCGTTTGTGTAGATCTATTAGCAACTAGTTAAATAGCTCAGATCAGATAACAGAAGAAGTCGCTAAACCGTAGGTCAACTTTGTGCATGTCTGTATTTTTTGTGGAACCGAAACAAAATTTTAGGTTGAGAACAGGTTCAGGTTCAGCTTTTATTTTTACAGGTTTGGTTCACAGCAAAATTAAAATCAGGTTCGATTCCAAACTGGCTTGCAGTTTCAATTAATCAACTATCAATTAAAATCACCACGAATTTATAATATTGAAGTCACTACTCAGTACTTTGTCAAATCAGGTGTAAAAAGCAACTTGCTATAGTTTATCTGTTTGCAAAACAACAAAACGCAGATTTAAAATAATAAATGCCCGCAATTTCTAAACTATTTTCGTGCTTGCCACATTTGGTCACACTGGACTGTAAATGATTTAAGATTATTGATTTTTTCAACCATCCGTCAGTAGTTGCAATTGCCTTTCCTTATCAACCGAGACTTCGTAGTGGAATGTCCTGCAGTGCAAAGGTCCCAGATGTAATTGAGCAAGGTAGCGATTGCATGTCTAGTTTGGCAGATGACACGGACGCGGACTCCGACGCGGGCCAAAGCGGCGATGAGAATCTATCCGAAAAGGTTAGGCCTTCTGGCTTGACAGCAATTAAAGAAGAAGCACTGATGGAACAGGATGAAACCACATCATTCTTGGAAGCACTGGCCAAAGACGAGTGGACGCAGAGTCCGGTTAAGCTAGACGAGGAGTTAAAGTGCTTGGAACAGGATGAAACCTTATCGTTCTTAGAAGCACTGGCCAACGACGAGTGGACGCAGCGTCCGGTCAAGCTAGACGAGGATTTAAAGTGCTTGGAACAGGATGATACCTCATCGTTGTTGGAAGCACTGGCCAACGAGGATTGGACGCAGGTCGGATGAGATATAAGCGAAAGCAAAGAGAGCGGAAAGGAAGTGATCGAATCGCTCACGGAAGACGACAGCTTGGAGAGCGAAAGTAATCAGCTTGAGAAGGGCTTAAGTGTATGCGAAGTGCAGGAAGACCATTGCCCTAACACTGGCGAACGAAGCTCGAATTCATTAACCCAAAAGAGTAGTCTAGGGTATCGCCTGAGATCTCGTACAAAGAAACAACTCAACAAAGGAGACACAGGAGACAGAGGCGTGGAGAGAAAAACTTACAACAAGAAGAAGGGCTTAAGTGCAACCGAAAAGCAGAAAGACTTTCGCCCTAACACTGGCGAACGGATCCCGATTATATTAATCCAAAAGAGTAGTCTAGGCTATCGCGTTAAATCCGTTACAAAAAAACAACTCAACAAATCGCTCACAGGAGACGGCAGCGTGAATAGAGAAACTAACATCCAGAAGAAGGGCTTAAGTATAAACAAAGGTCATACTGAGAAACAATCCCACAAGCGTTCCCCAAAAACCAGTCTAGAAAGGCACATAAGTTCTCAGGATGGCAAGCGACGCATCGAATGTTCCCTCTGCTCAAAAACTTTTACACGGCCAAGCAGTCTAAAGGTCCACCAACGCATTCACACTGGCGAACGACCATACAAGTGCTCCCACTGTTCGAAGACATTTACCACCATGAGCCATCTAATGAAACACCTACGCATTCACACTGGCGAACGACCCTTCAAATGTTCACATTGCCCGAAAGCTTTCACCTATCAAGACTATCTAGGGATTCACCTACGCATTCATACTGGAGAGCGACCCTTTGAATGTTCCAACTGCTCAAAAACTTTTACACAGCCAAGCAGTCTAAAGACCCACCAACGCCTTCACTCTGGCGAACGACCTTTTGAATGTTCCCACTGCTCGAAGACATTTGCTGATAAATCAACTCTAATGAAACACCTACGCATTCACACTGGCGAACGACCCTTCAAATGTTCACATTGCTCGAAAGCTTTTACCCAGCAAGGCACTCCTACGAACACCCCCACCCCGCCACCCAAATCATCGATTCACCTACGCACTCATACTGGAGAGCGACCCTTTATTCAACACGCAACAACCCACCACGCCCCTAGAATGCTCCCACTGCTCGAAGGCATTTTCTGATAAACAAATTCTGATGGAACACCTACGCATTCACACTGGCGAGCGACCATACAAGTGTTCCCACTGTTCGAAGACATTTGTCACCGTGGCCTATCTAAAGGTACACTCACGCTTTCATACTGGCGAACGACCATTCAAGTGTTCCCACTGCTCGAAGACATTTGCTGATAAATCAAATCTAATGAAACACCTACGCATTCACACCGGCGAGCGACCCTACCGGTGTTCCCATTGTTCGAACACTTATACCACAAAAGGCAAGCTAAGCCGGCACCTTCGTACTCATACCGGAGAACAACACTCTGAGTAGATCACAGGAGAGCTCGATATTTTCACCCAAGGAAAGTGCAAAGTTCAGCTTCGCTCCTGTAATGGCGAACGAACCTACAAGTCCTCATGCCGGTATTCATGCTATTCGACTTTAAGTTGTTTTCCTGCCTATATAATTTGCGATTTTTAATTTATTATATCTGACATCCTTACACTAAGTTCGAGAGTGCTTATGTTATTGTGCAAGTCGTAAAATGTTGAAAAAGATTAAAAAAATGTTTACTTACAGATAATAAGACATTATGGCTTAACTACTAAAGTTGATATAAATACATTAACGAATTTAACATTGTTTCACGAATTTAACATTGTTTAAGTGTATTAAAATAAATAACCTGTCGATAACTGAAAATAATTCATTTTGTGAAAATTGCGACTAAAGTTTTTAACAAAACGAAACGTGTTTTATTCAGCTGTTGTCAATCAGAGTTTACATTCAAATAATTCTGAAGAGTTTTACGATACCAGTAATGGAAGATTAGATAAAACTGAGAATTGTGTAGAAAATTATAGCATTGAAGTAAAAGTCTTAACATATCCAGCCAATCTATACATCTATATAAAAGTGAAAGTATATTTGTATGTTTGTCCCTTATGGGCGTCTAAACCGCTGAACCGATCTTCACGAATTTTTTACAGTATGTTCATGTCGATCAGGAAACTGTCATAGGCTATGTCTCATGTCTGTGAAATGGTCCAAAAACCGCGAAATTTGCAAAATTATAACGTTCATCCGATTTCAATGGATATTTGGGAATGGTTGAACGCTTCCCGGAAAGGTTTCTAAGTTGAAAAAATTTGCTGAAAACGGCCCAAAAATCGCGAAAATTGCAAAATTCACGTTTTCACTAAAACTTTGGGAAATTAATCGACGCTTGCCCGGGAAGGTTTTCAAGTAGAAGAAACCACGAAAATTGTTGGATTGTTATGAAACTTTCGAGAATGTTTGGACGCTTGCCCGGGAAGGAATCTGATTTGAAGAAATGTGCGGGAAATTGGTAAATGGAAGCTGAGATTACACGGTCCAAAGTATTACGGAATTTGCAAGTTTTTGATTTGAGCCTGGATTTTTGTGAAGATTTGATAGACGGCAATTGTAGATGAGTAAATAGGAGGTATAAACAAAACGGTCAAAAAAGTCACAAAATTTGCAAAATATTTATGAGTTTAGATTATCATGAAGATGGTTAAATAGAGAAAAAGAACGAACGGTCCAAAATGTTTATGGCGACTTACAGCCAACACTAGCTGGAATACAGTCGCTCTCATAAGAAACATAAGGACCCGGGCGAAGCCGGGTATTCAGCTAGTATTTATATATGTCCGGTTTTCACTTTCACTAATTTTGCTCGAATTCGATTTGGTTACCTGTTCCGGATGTCACAATTCGATAGATTTACTCGATTTGAATTCACATTGCTTGGAGCCGATGAATACAAAAGTAAATGCGAATTTTTACATAAAGGCGTCAAAATAATGGCTTAAAGTTAATTTTGTAACATTGTTTAGTGTATTTAGATACGTTGTTGCAATCTTACATTCCCATAAAAATTTTTTTAATAAAAAAATTCATAATTTTTTAATGAATAGCTTCAATTCATTGCCAATGGCCCCCAAAACGAATTCACATATTTTGTTCAAGCTGTTCTGGTTTTCACTTGTTTATGAAACGCTGGAAAAATGTTCATAAAATGCCCTTAAAAATAGAAACGACATTTTAAACACCTATATTCATCTACTATCAACTATTTTGAGTGATTATTTATTGGATTGTTTAGATGCACCAGTTGATTAAGGTGAAAGTGTAGTCAACGGAAACAATTTGGAAATGAAACATTCGAATTGCAAATCGTTCGAATACCAGAACAGCTAAGACCAAATCGTTCGATTTTGTTTTCATTTGAAATCGCGGAAATATGTGAAAACTGGAACAACAGGTCTGTACAATTTGTAACGCTAGTTGATTTGGGTAGAGGGGCAGTACAAATTCTTTTGAATTGACGGCGCAGCAGGCTGCTCATAAGTGCCACTTTCAGGACTGATCGGTTTCCACATGTTTCTTCAATTTCAAATGAAAACAAAATCGAACGATTGCGAAATGTTAGGGCAGCAAAACGAACAACGATTACTAAATAAAGAAATACGCGTAATCCAACTCCAAGACAAGATGTACGAGCTTTTGGAAGTAACAATTAACGAACCGGACAGATTACACACCGCAATACCGAAACGCCAACAAGTACATCGAGCACTTACATCTGCTTCGACCCTTCGCCTCGCATTCAGTATACCAATAAATACAACAGATTTAAAACACACACCGACAACAAATCTAGACCTTGCTACCCCTTCCTTGACTGCTCAACGCCAAAATACCACCAAATGTCAAAAGACAAAACTCAATCAGCTGTTTTTAGCTCGGTATGATCTAAAGCATTTAGTTTGTCCGAGTACTGGCTCACGCTAAGAGACCAGCTAAAAGTTTTGCAACCGTTTAGCTACCTTTTAAATGGAGTTACAACCAGCAAACGATTTGCTTTTCTATGCTTTTGCAGCATATTTATCAGGTCTTTTAAAAAACCATTTTTCTACAAATATACTGCCAAATAACTAAATATAGTAAAAATCTTATCTATCCACTTTGTTCAAAAAGTTCAAATTCTTCTTTCAATCTCTTGTCTTGCGTGCTTCTAATTTTCGTACAGACAACGTTTAACGCGAACGACGGGTTTGGACATTTTTGTGTTATAGCTACCCGCCTTTAACCCACTCCTATCCGTTCTCCACAGGAAACGTATTGTTAGTTTAATGCTTGAAGCTATTCGACAACCTTCCCGTATGTAAAAAAACTCCCCATTTCCTTTTAGCTATTTAATTGCTTCTATTTGGTCAGTCCTTCTTTATGCAAAAAATGCTGTTGCGCCGCCCCTAAAAACATGGTGGCAATAGCGACTTGGATGTACTTATTGATGTCATCGAATGATGATGGAAATACGCTTTTTCAATTGGGGCGTCTGGATCTATTTTCATCAAATTCGCTAGTTGCTGATCAATGACCGTTGTGTTTTTCATAATTTCCCACGAAAATACCGGAGATCCAACTTTCAGTCCTAGGTGTTGTGACCTGCCTGGAAACTTTACTGAGTTCAAAAACTGTTGCAAATATTCGTTGGCATCTCAAACTGCATCGATCGATTTGTATGATACCAAGACGCCTGGCAACGACTGCTGTATCTTAGAGTTTAAATCGTCGACTTCCACATTTCTTGCTGCCAAAAGGGCTCTTTCTGACAGCCACGCATGATTTATGTATTGTGTGCGTACATTGAAAAATACTCGATCAATAAGAGCATTTTACGAATCAACGATTGGTGGTTTACTACAACCCTACAAGTGTTCCCTGTGTTTGAAGACATTTAACTAAAATTACTCCCTAATGAGGCACAAAAGGGCAATCTAAAGAATCACTTTAGCACTCATAATAAAGAGCAAAGCTAAAAAGTTTTTGTTTTGGTCCTCCTGGGGATATTAAATTTTAGTTTGTTAACATAACCATGAACTAGTTTTAATAAGAAGATAACTTCAAGCATAGTTTTACGGTTGGTTAAAGAGGGAATCGTTTCCTGATTATTTTGTATGCCTAATCAGATCATCCAAACTTTATAAGGTGGAAGATGCTTTCTTTCAAACTCATTCAACGAAACCACTGACCAAAATGTAATTGGTATGTGAGCAACTAAATAACTGCTCTGTTAGCAACTCTATATTATTCACTCCTGAAAGAAACACAAGTAACTTAGATATATGTATTACCCACAGCATCCTGCAAACTCCACGAGATCAACTGAGTCCTGATGATATCGAGTCACTGGATATGGCAAGGGCGGGAGCTCGGGCACTGTGGACCCTGGCGGACTCCAAGCATAACATGGAACAAATGCGCAAAAGCGGTATAGTACCCCTGATGGCTCGTCTGCTGAAATCGTGTCACATCGATGTGGTTATACCCATTATGGGCACCGTACAGAAATGCTCCTCGGAGCCCAAATTTCAATTGGCCATCACCACCGAGGGTATGATAGCGGATATTGTAACACATTTAAGTTCCGAGTGCACCGATTTAAAAATGGAGGGCAGCACTGCCATATACAAGTGTGCCTTTGATGAGACTACCAGGGAATTGGTACGCGAAGCAGGTGGTCTAGAACCACTAGTTACGATCATCAAGGACAAGGCTGTTAGGGAGAACAAACCGCTTTTGAGGGGTGCCACTGGTGCCATTTGGATGTGTGCCATTTCGGATGTGAATGTTAAGCAATTGGATTCCATGCGTACTGTCAATCATCTGGTGGCCCTTTTAAATGATGAATGCGATGAGGTACTGACCAATGTCACCGGCGCCCTCTCCGAGTGCGTACGGTTTCAGAATAATCGTGAAACACTGCGTCAGGCTGGTGGTTTACCCCTAATGGTGGCTCTACTCAACTCTTCTCATGGTCCGCTGCTCGAGAATTTGGCCAAGTCCCTTAAAGAGTGCGCCGAAGATCCTGAAAGTATGCGTATCCTGGAAGATCTGGATGCTGTGCGCCTGATATGGTCCCTGTTGAAAAACACCAGCACACGCGTCCAGGCTAATGCAGCCTATGCCATCTGTCCGTGTGTTCGAAATGCCAATGACTCGGCAGAATTGGTACGCAGTCTAGTGGGAGCCATGGAACTGGTTGTGGGCCTATTAAAGTCCAAAGATATTATGGTTTTATCTGCTGTATGCGCTGCCATTGCCACCATTGCACAGGATCAAACCAATCTGGCCATCTTAACCGATTTGCGTGTCATCTATAAACTGGCCGATCTGGTCAACACCACGGATGATCTATTACGCATGAATTTGGCCGCTGCTGTGGCGGCCTGTGCTTGCTTTGGCAATAATACCGAGGAATTGGGACGATTGCGCACAGTAACACCGATTGTCACCTATATGACCAGCGAGAATCCCTTGGTGCATCGCAGTACGGCCATGGCATTGGAGAAACTTTCGATGGATCCACAAAATTGCATAACCATGCACCAGGTAAGTCATTTATCCTACCCTTAAACTGTTGCTTCAACACTTTATATATTAAGCAAAATAAAAATAGGGACTGATCTCAAAACTATTTGAACACTCAACTTTTAGGCAAAGAAACATTATTAGATTGTTCGGAAAACTAAAACATGTCCGCGCAGACTTGAGCGATCCTTGATCTGAAATTCGAATTTGGCAACTTTTCGCATTGCCTTAGCTTCAAAAGTCTGGAAAAAAGTCACTTTCCGAAGAGGTTTATATTCGTCGAAAACTAGGGCGATTCTAGAAATAAGTTTTTGTCATTTTTTAAACTAATGTCAAAAGTCCATGAAAATATCGGGTTGATATACTTAAGGATTAAGATTTGACAAATTTTCGGCATCCAAGAACATAAATTGCGTTGCGAATTCCTTTCCGCGCAGATCTGAGGGACGATTGGGAAAAATTGCGAAACGGAAACTGGCCTTCATTAAATTTATAATAAATTAAAACAGAACTGAAACCGTGGTTCAGTTGACTTCAAAAAACATGTAATAAACCGAGCCAGTGGTTCAAAAACTGTGTGAACCACTGAACCGAACCAGTCCTTACTTCCGATAGGTTTCCATCCCTGCATTTAAAAGCATTTTTCTAGTCAGAAACGTTGGATGAAGTCAAGCAAAGTAAAATCGAAAGAATATTGAACTCCCAAAAATCGTGCTTAACATTGGTTTCCAATCGGTTTAGCCGATTGAATGCTTTGAACAAAAATATTAAAAAAAAATAACTTTAAAACAAGTTAGAAAGTCAATCAAGCCCGACTATAATATACTCTATACCTGTGAAGTGCTGCCCATCGCCGTTGCGACCGGTGCTGCCCATAATAGTTTGTTTTCCTTATAACTTGACTATCGTTCATCCGATCTTTACAATTCATTTGGCGGATCGGTAAAGAATCCCGATTACTAAATATGTCCAGAAGAAATGACCCTTCTATCTATAAAACTGTGGGAGATATGACGTTTTTTCGATATTGCAGGGCGGAGGGGGCGTGGCCAAAATTGAAAATAAACTTGATCTGCCTGCAAGTATAAAAGGTTTTTCTCCCATAATTGTCGAACCTCCATCTCTTACCATCTCTGAGATCTGTTTGCTCATACAGACAGAGGGCCAGACAGACATGTTTGCACAAACTTATTATACTCTGTGTACCTCTGGTACAGAGTATAAAAAGTAACTGAACCTTCCTTAACCTTAATTTCCTGTTCGGTTCCATTAATTTGGTCAATATCTAGTCAATATTGTTAAAAGAAAGGCTCGAGTTCGCCTCGCAAGTGAAATAAAGATTTATTGCCGTTTTGGATCGTTGATTCCACAGTTTGTTAAGAGATTTAAAAAATTAAAATGATCAAAGACACATTGGCAATATTTTATGAAGACTACGTGACTAAATAAATCATTTTGAAGATTTGGGCTGACAGTCTTAAAAGTACAATCGATTGAGGTTTCAGTTGCTCGGGCTTTATTCTCCTTAAAACGAATCTAAAGTACACAAATTTGGAATATTATTTTGAATGCCAAGAACCAAGGTTCGAACCTTAACCTTCTCCCAAAATCCTCGAATTCCAATTTTCTGAACATTAACCATTGGTAAATTTTGATTTCTGAATTCTGGAAATATTTTTATAAAACAAAATCCATTTCGACCATAAAATTGATGAATCTTGGACCAAAAGCTAATACACTGTTAATTAAGAGGCGTTAATTTGGAGGCGATTCTCGTCAGTTTTAAAACTAAACTTCACCAAACTTTGAGAACTTCTTTTTCGACCGTACAAATACTGCACATGCTATAGTTTATCCGATTTTGAGTAAAGCCTGGATCGAGATGACTGTTAAATATAGCTGTCATAGGAACGATCGGTCGAGAAAACGTAGTTTTAGTTGAGAGAAATATTTTTTGTTTTTAATGGAAACCCCTCCAAAGTACGTATTTCTTAGTTATACTATCCTTTCTCCCATGATTTCACTATTTGTGTCAAAATCGGATGACTATAGCAGTATAGCTGCCATAAGAAACGATCGGTCATTAAAAACATAGTTTCTAGTGAGAAAAACTTTTTGTTTTTAATGAAAACGTTCCTTATTGGCATGCTATATGCTATAGTCAACCGATTTCTACCAAACTTAGTGAAATCATGGGAAACGGATAGTAAACTAAAAATACGTACTTTGACGTTTCCAATTAAAAACAAAAAGTTTTTTTACTAAAACTAGTTTTTTGACCAATCGTTCCTATGGCAGCTATATGCTATAGTCATCCGATCCGGCCGGTTCACGACAAATCGGTTCAGCTATAAATATATCAAAAAAAGAGTTCTGCAAAGTTTAGTGTATCGATCAAATACGGAGAAGATAGCAAAGATACGGACAGACGGACAAAAAAACTCAGCTCGTGCATCAAGAAATTTACTTTTCTTTAATGACGTTACAAAAGATAAGCTTTACAAACATTCGGCCGAAAGCCGAAGTTGGAAACTTTAAACTCAGAAATACAAAGTTTGATTTTTCTCACTGAAAACAAAAAAATTTTTTCTACTAAAACTAGTTTTTCGACCGATCGTTCCGATGACAGCTATATGCTATAGTCATCCGATCTGGCCGGTTCCGACAAATGTGCAGCGTATATGTTCCAAAAGACTTCGTGCAAAGTTTGGTGAAGATAGCTTTCAAACTGACGGAGGAGACAGACGGACAAGGCTAAATCAACTCAGCTCGTCGTGCTGATCAAGAATATATATACTTTATGTGGTCGGAGATGCTTCCTTCAATGCGTTACAAACATTCCGACAATTTTATAATACCCTCTGCAAGGGTATAAAAATGGGTTTATTACGAGTTCAAACTGGCTTGTAGTTGGAAATTTCGCGATAATCCGATTATGGACTGCGATTGGTGTTGAGTTTGTCCTCGAATAGCTTAATTTGTCTTACCGATCAGATTTCCTCGGACACCGTGATGCAGCCTCTCATCAAAATCTTTTGAACTCGTTAAATTAATATATCTTACTGGTAACTGGTAACTAAAATGATTAACAGCCCGACTTTGCTTTTACACTCGAATGATTGATTTCAATTGGCTTAAACAGTAGCAGTTACAAAGCTTCATTCCGTGTTTTGGAAACCGTTGCCAAATTGTTTTGCGACAGTTTTCAGAGCACTAAAAAGGATTATAGCATTTACTAGAATGATTCCCCGTAATTTTTCATTTATCTATTTCCTGGAATGTTTAGGCACCAATCCTCAGTCGTTGCTTGTGGTTTTCTGGTGTATTAAGCTTATTCAACTAAGCAGATTTCTTAGAATTTCGTCTTTTCAATGGTTATGTGAATTTCCTTGAATTACATGGCTTACCTTCTTCTTCCTTTTCTCCCATTCTAGAGCGGTGTGGTACCCTTCCTGCTGGAGTGCATTGGTTCTACCAACAAGGAGCTTCAATTGGCTGCCGCTGGTTGTTTGCGCAACATACGCGAGTTAGCTTTAAGGGCCGAGGAGTATTTACTCAAAATCGACGATGACTAAATTGGATTTCTATTTTTACTGTTAAATTGTTGCACGTGCAAATGAATAATAAAAAAACACACAAATTACTTTATAACATCTAGCTACATACAATATATTTGGCGCTACATAAATTTCGACTAACTACCCCAATCCCGAATCCCTGTTTTAATAGCTTGCATTGCTGCCTCTGGTAGAAATGCTCATGCGTCGTTCGACACGATTCGAGTGGGGTACCAAGCAACCTGGAGGTGGATATCGCCATCTTCGGGGTCTCGACAGCAGAGTGCCGTCTGTGGAGGCTCGACTACGAAACGGAGCATCGATGTCACTGCGAGAACTACTCAAACTACTGCTGGCTATCTCATCAGTAGATTCGGTATGATCGCCGCTGCTCTCCTCTAGACAGGCTGAGCCTATGACCAAAAACGAGCGTCGTCCGCCACCCAATGACGAAGCATCGTAGAAGGAACATGACCCCGAGTCGGGTGTTAAAATGCCATTGGTTGCATGAGCCACATCGCTGGTGGAACGTTTGAGCTTGGGAAATTTACTAAAGACACGCCAGAAACGGAAGACATCACGAAATACATTCTGCACCTGCGGGGAGGGGTAAGATTTGCTATTGAGCTAACTCCAATGGAATATTTCGAACTTACTTGATCCACGCTTTCTCTCACGGAGATCTCATGAAAGCAGGCGCACGAAAGTTCACGAAATCGTCTTTGAGCTTCGTCCAGGCTAACCATACGATCACCAGGTTGATCTGTTTTGTTACCCACCAGTATGACGGGTATGTCCAGGCTGTAGTCCTATAAACAGAATAGAATACTTTAGAATAGGCTTTCGTAGTAACTCTTTCTTCCAGATACTTACCTTGCTGGCTGAGCCCAGCTTACGTCGCCGTTTATTATAGTTAATCAGGAACTTTAATCGACTGCACTCATCAAAGGAGCACTTGTCTGTGATGGAGTACATGAGAATAAAAGCATCCGCCCAACGTATATTCGACTCTAGACTAACACCATCGAGTTCCTGCAACACAAGACCAAGACAGTAAATTGAGTCAAAGTGGCTTTCATTTGTATCATTTGGGTTGTAACCTTACCTGCAGCTGTCCAGTGGCATCGAGTATATCAAATTGTACCAGCTCATTATCGAAAGTGGTTTGGCAGGTGTAGATCTTTTCCAGATTTGGATCATATTCGCCTATAAAACGGCGAGTAATAAAACGCACCACCATGGCTAGAAGACAAAATAAAGAGAAAGCATTTTGCAGTTTGTTTTTCTAAATAAGACTACTTTTCGGACCTTACTTTTCAATGAGAGCTATACTATATAGATGTCCGATTTCGACCAAACTTAGTGCAATCATGGAAATGCATAACAAACTGTTAATTTCGAAATTTGGAGGCGATCCCAGTTAAAACAAAAAAGTTTTTCTCACTAGAACTTCTTTTTCGACCGATCATTCATACTGCAGCTATATGATATAGTCATCCGATTTTGAAAAAACTTTGAAGGATTGTGAAAAAGTATATAAAATAAAAATATGTCAACGTAAGGGACGTTTTGATTAAAAACAAAAAAGTTTTCTCACAAGAACTAGTTTTTCGACCGATCGTTCCTATGGCAGCTATATGCTATAGTCATCCGATTTTCACCAAACTTTGTAGAATCTTGTGGGAGCATATAAAACAAATACATACCAATTTTGAGGACATTTCCATTGAAAACAAAAAAGTTTTTCTAACTAAGACTACTTTTCAGACTTTACTTTTCTATGACAGCTATACTATATAGATGTCCGATTTCGACCAAATTTGGTGAAATCATTGAAAATCATAGTAAACTAAGAAAAACGAAGTTGGGAGGCGCTTTAATTAAAAACAAAATAGTTTTTCTCACTAAAACTAGTTTTTCGACCGATCGTTCCTAGGACAGCTATATGCTATAGTCCGATCCGGCCGGCTCCGATAAATGTGCATCGTATTTGTACCAAAAGACTTTGTGCCAAGTTTGGTGAGGATAGCTTTAAAACTGACAGAGGAGATAGCATAGAAACAGACAGACGGACAAGGCTAAATCAACTCAGCTCGCCATGCTGATCAAGAATATTTATACTTTATGTGGTCGGAGATGCTTTCTTCTATGCGTTACAAACATCCGCACAATTTTATAATACCCTCTGCAAGGGTATAAAAAGTTTTCATTCGACAAAAATCACAAGCAACCGAATGCTTTGTGAGGGTGTGTGTGCTTGTGGCAGTCTGATGCACACGGCAAAACTAAAATCAACGCTGCAGACAGCGCGCATACGTATTGTTGCTGACTTCGATTTCACAAGAGGCATAGGGGATAAAGTGAAGAAAGAAACGTACAAAGTTGTTGTTGCAATTTCGTTATGCGTAACGGCTATGCTGAAAGCAAAAACACAAGCGTCTAAAGCGTATAGAGCGCGGGCACTGCTTATCTAGTTTCTAAAAGAATTAAAGCACATACGAGGTGTGTTCAAAAAGTATCGCGAATTTTGTGTTTTTCAAAAATTATTTATTTATTCATGAATATCTATTTTGTCCCCTTCAAAGTAATCCCCATGAGATATTATACACTTGTGCCAACGGTTTTTCCAATCTTCGAAGCACTTCAAAAAATCATTTTTTTTTATCTTGTTCAGCTCCTCCTTCGATGCCGTCTTTATCTCGTCAAGCGTAGCGTAACGTCGTCCTTTCATGGGCCTCTTCAGTTTAGGGGAACAAGAAAAAGTCACAGGGGGCCAGATCTGGGGAATACGGTGGCTGCGGCATCATTAGTGTGTTGTTTTTGGCCAAAAAGTCGCGCACAAGCAACGATGTGTGAGCAGGGGCGTTATCGTGGTGCAAAAGCCAATTTTTGTTCTTCCACAAATCCGGGCGTTTCTGGCGGATTGCTTCGCGCAAATTGCGCATAACTTGCAGGTAATATTCCTTTATTGACCGTTCTTCCCTGTGGCAAGAACTCATGATGCACCACGCCCCTGCAATCGAAGAAAACTGTCAGCAAAACTTTCACATTCGACCGAACTTGGCGCGCTTTTTTTCGGTCTTGGTTCGTGCGGCAGCTTCCATTGAGATGATTGAGCTTTGGTTTCCACGTCATAACCATAAACCCACGATTCGTCACCAGTTATGACCCTCTGGAGCAAATTTGGGTCGTCGCGGACAGAGTTTAACATCTCATTAGCAATGTTCATGCGATGCTGTTTTTGGTCGCAATTGAGCAATTTTGGTACGAATTTCGCGGCGACCCGTCTCATGCCCAAATCATTGATAAAAATCGAATGGCACGAGCCAATCGATATGTTTAGGTCCTCAGCAACTTCTCTAACGGTGATTCGACGATTGGCCAATACCATTTTCTCCACTTCATTAATTTTTTCGTCTGTTGTTGAAGTGCTCGGGCGTCCGGCACGCTCTTCGTCGTTCACATCTTCTCGGCCTTCTGAGAACATTTTGTACCACCGATAAACGTTGCTTCGGTCCAAGGTAGCTTCTCCGTATGCCACAGTCAACATTCGGAATGCATCCGCGCACTTAATTTCGTTTTTCACACAAAATTTGATACAGGTTCTTTGATCCATTTTTTGAATAGGTAAAAATCGAAGACGATCCAAAACACGTGCAAGCAAAGCAGCTGTCAACAATTAAGTGAACATTCAAAATGGCCGAGCTTGTCGGCATAAGTGAGAGACATGAGTACCAACATAACGCCACAAAAAATCGAAATTCGAATAAACGTAACCCGCGAAAATTCAAAATTTGATTTTTTTACCGTATATTAATTTAAAATTTAGAAGCAAAAGGTTAGGAATTGTTTTCTTTGGAGCGTAATCTTGACTAGAAATCATAATTAATAACTATAACTGGAGAGTCAAGAGTCAGTTCTGCAGTAAAATAAGGTAAACAGGACAACCAAAAGTCAATACCAAAAAATATTCTGATCAAGAGCCAATTCACGTAGCTAAAATAAGTTCTTAAGATATTTTTATATATTTTTTTTTTGTTTAAAATGCGGCTTAAGCTTTTATTGTCTCTTAAACTTGTATCCTTTAAATCCAATAACTTTTGCTGTTGATTTTGATCTAGGCAACTTTTAACTTTTGTTTAGGTTCATTCAACTCACCCGTTTTGCCCACACCGCTTTGACCCAAGACCATGACCTTCAGCGTCTTTTGTTTATTGGTGTGTAGGCCCAATTTGACAAGCGATGACTTTGGTGAGGTCGCATTCATGGCAGCAGGAACAATTGTCTGCAAATCAACAACAAAAAAAGAAACACCAAGATATCAGGGATTGAGTGACAGAACCTTTTGTTTAAGTGGGACTGTTGATTTTGATGGGACATCCCAAATAACCCACATCATCAAAGACATAGGGGGGAAACACCGTGCTGGCAGCGTAGACATTATTGCATACTTTCGAGCGTCAAAGGGTAGACTAAATATTCCACTCCCCCCCCGTAAAGAAGGCGTTTTATGGCCCCCAACCCCAAACCACTAAGTACGTATACGCGTTTGTGCTTTTGATAAGGTCAACAATGTCAGCAACAAAACGGCAACTACGACAACTATGAAACATTTATTGGACACATTTTGCGTCGTCCTCGACCAAGAGCAGGGCCAGTAGCCAGGACATGGCCATTCCAGCTGAACACCCACCTTACACCGCATGGAATTGCCATTGCCAGCCGATTACGGGGAAGCAATAACGCTTCAAAATATAAACACAAATACAAATACAATAAAATATCAATTATCACTCGACTCGAGCTCTCATTTAGCCTTGGTCGCCCCCACTGTTGTCCGTCTATGGCCACGGGGACATGTGTTGCTACGAGCAGTCAGACTAGCCCCGATGCTTTAATGCTCTTTGATGTATTAGGGAATTAAATGATACCAAAGAATTAGAATGCTAGGATAACAGAATGAATTGCGGGTCAGGGTGTTATTTTAGAAAATGTACTTAACTAGGGGGAATAAACCTTTATTAGCCGGATAAAGGTTAATTTTAAAACCGTACATAAAAATCTTTGGTATATTTCAATTGCTTTAAAATTTTGGAATTGAAAACGGGCGAAACCAGGCGAATGCATATGAACGAAAACTATGTTTAAGTGAACAGAAGTCGGCAATGCGAGCAGAAAAGTTGCATATAGAGCAGGGGCCGGAAAAAAGCACAATCACATTATAGCAATGGTATGTGTGCTCAGCATTAGTCATAAAGTTGAAAGCAACACAAAAACTGATTCAATTTGCTCTGCAGCAGTAGCAGCGACGCAACCAAACAAGAGTCAAACGCGCAGCGCAGCAACACGACAAGATTATACTATCGGCGCTGCTTTTGAGAGTTTGCCTATGCCCAGCGACGCGCCGTTCCCTGATATACAGAAAACGATCAAAAAGCTTTTAAAAGCTTCTATTTTTTGCTGTAATTTTAATGCTCGGCCCATGATACAACTTTAAGGTATAGTAAAGTTCAATGTGCGCTCTCAGCTCAGTCCGTTAAACGCTCCTAGCTCAGTCCGTAAAACGTTGTGGACTCTCAGTTCGTAAAAAAGGTCATTGCCATACCTGTTATAGTTGTATCATGGATCAGCCCATGGTTCAATAACCAAGGTACTACACCCAGAAAAATTTCTTTCTAAAAAGGGCCAAAATCGCCCTAAAATTGAGAAAATCGCCCTTATTTTCGCGCCTAGGGTTAACTATCTTTACTTTTAGAAAAGGCTTTCTACAAAAAATACAACTTTATTTTTCTTGAAACAAGGGTTTTGTGTTAATCAAATTTAGAAAAAAATTTCTCAAATATAGAAAGCCGTTTCACACAAAAGACAAATTTAAAAGGGGGTGGGTGGGGGTGTGTTGTGTTGCTGCTGCTGCTCTCCCCACCCACTCAGCGCCCACACCAAGCCCACCACCGCCCACCACCTTACTTTTGCTGTGATAATTTTTTAAATACAATTTTTTTTTATTTATTTTATTTTTTACTTACCCTTACTGGGATTCGAACTCAGGACCTCGGCACTCTAACACGAACGACGGACATCTTAACACTCACCGATACAACAGTGTCGCGCGAGACGGTGGCGAAATGACAGTAAAGAATGCAATCAAGACCGGTGGTAGAATGGCAAGACATTTGCCGGGCAGCCGCCAGGTCGTGGGTTCGAATCCCATTCAAGGCATTGACATACAATTTTTTTTTTATTTTTCTTTTTTTTTCTTTTGTTTTTTAGTTATGTTGTTTTTAAAATTTTCTATATTTTTCCGATATTTTTTACAATGCACTGAGGTCTCAAATACATTTTTTCGTCAAACGCGAAGCTCGTTACTGCAAGCATCTTTCCTAAAATTTAGGAAATTATTTTCTTCTTTTTAAGTAAAGACGAGTGCATCGTTTTTTCTTATTTTTTGGTAAAGACGAGTGCATCGTTTTTTTTTGCCTACTTTTAGGTAAAGACGAGTGCATCGATTTTTCTTAATTTAAGGAAATTTTTTCTCAATTTTAGGGCTTTATATTTTAATGGTTAGTGTTTTTTAAAATTCAGGTTAAAAATTTCACCAATTTAGGAAAATTTTCTTAAATTAAGGGCAAATCCATTTTATGGCGAAATTTTCTTAAATCTAATAAAAAATTTTCTGAGTGTACAAAGAGCTTTTTGAGGAGTGAGCTTTTGCTTTTGCAATTAAACTGAGGACTGAGCTTTTGCTTTTGCACCAAGACTGAGGACTGAGCTGAGAACACTCATTCAGCTTTGCCTTACCTTGGTTGTTGTATCATGGCTCGACCCCTGCGGACTTAGCAAGCAAAGACAGAGAGTAGAGAGCTTTAAAGCTCGCATACCCGCTAATAGTTTTTCTCTTTTGATACACAAATATGGCAGTGATAGAACTTTTGGCTATTATTTTCCCATGGCCACTGCTTTTTGGCATTTAGCATGAGATTATGATTGTTATATGAAGATGGGTTGCATGTAAAGCTCTTTTTCTACACCTATTTGTTCTTCCCACAAGCCAAAAGCTTTTATGAAAAACTTCAAAAAGCTTGCTTCATCGTGTAAATTCCGACTCATATTACTCGCGTGGATGTTAAAATCCTCGTTGGAAGTATTTGTTTATAAGAGACAAAAAGTTTAAGGACCTGCCAGGTTAGGGTAACTTTTTATTATTTGTAGGTGGTGGAAATTTTGTATAAATCCTGTGGAAATCTCCTTCGCTTAAAGGTCCAACAAAAAAAGCTGAAGTAAATCAGCTTCAATGACAAATAGCAACTTTGATTTTCAAAACTAGTCTGCCCCCTTCCTACCTACTTAGACAATTCCTCTCACATTCAGGTTAACGCCACGTGCCCCCAATTGAAACATAGCTCAAAGTGAGATGACAACTGGTACCCTCAACGCCGTAGTAGACTGATAAAAATTCCAACCGGCACCTGTGTGCAAGCTGATGATGTTCCTAGCTTTGCTCATAGCAAAAACTTTGTTGCGTAGATTTTAATTAGTTGGATTTGAAACTCAAACACTGCGATGCTGTGGAGGGGATGGACCCAAGGAGAGTCATGGCAACCTGGCGCGTGCTTAATGAAGCGGTTCCTGGGCATTTTGAGTGCTGAAACTTGTATGTAGGTGTGGGTGTATGTACGATTGTGCTGTGCATCAAGTGGTTTTGGGTGGCTTTAGACGCCTGCTTCAGACGCCTTTAATCCCATTAGCAAAGGCCGTCGTCGTCGTCGTCGTCTACCAGCGTATCGCAGGAAAAAGTTGTAAGTATATTTAATTATTACAATAAATCGCTGCTTTTGTAATTTGTTTTAGCTCTACGCAGCCATGTTTTGATTTTCACACAAAAGCAGCGCCCAAAAGTATACAACACGCAGTAAATTCAATGGCGCACCTTTTCAATGTTTGTGTGTGTGTGTGTGTTTGTCTGTGTGCATCTATCGTTTTTATTGCGCAGAAAATTTATGAAACACTTGTGCGAAAAGGCATCAGCCTCGTAGCACACTAATGATTCCTCAGTAGTATTATGTAGACAGGTAAGGGCATCTGTGTTTAAGGGTAGAAATAGCAGGGGTGCTCACTTTCGATTTTTTGTATAACGAATGACAGGACAAGGAAGAGCAAAAGCTAACAAGTGGAGTAAGTGGACAACATTAAATTATGGAAAATATTAGCAATATTCCGTGATTTTTTTACCAACATCATTTGCACCAAACAACAGATTTAGCGCCTTGTGATGTTTTCTGGCTCTACGAAAATCAAAATACACTTCAAGCTATAAGAATATCTCTTAATAAGTTTCTTATTAAAAGATGATCTGAGAAAATATTTTTGTAAGATCTTTGAGTTAGTCGAACTTTACGGGAGATGTTTGATATGTTACTTCCTTTTTGAGATATGTAATTGAGCTGTGGAGTTGTTGAATTGAGGAAAGTCTTAAATTATAAACAGGATGAAAACAAGAAGATTAAAACTTAAGAATTTTGCTGATTGGCTTACAAAAAATGTTAAATTTCTCATTTCAACAATTTCGTAGCTCAACTGGGGGTCGCGATTTACTTCTTCTAGTTTTCGACTTGTAAAAAATTTAAAAAATTCTTCAATTCAACAACTCTCCAGATCAACTGGGGGTCGTGAATACCCTAATTGTTGAATACTTTTAAGCAGATGGTATCCAGTAATTTTTTTGTCGCCGCCCGGCTGTGAGAATTCTTGATCGTTCAGGCCGATGGTTACCCTTAGGTCACCGCCTGATGGTTAACTATATTTGTATGAGCGTCCGGGTCGGGCGCCAGGCCGGCTAAGCCCGGCAGCAATTCAGCATAAGTAGTATCTTGACATCTAGCAACCAGAGTGGGCGTTAACGCAACTGGTTCAGACGGCATTTCTATTGTGCTCAGTCCAAAGTTTGATATACAAATTTATATCATTCGTTGAATTTCAGAACTTTCTCTTAACGTTAGAAGAAACGTATTTTTATATCCAGGAAGAAATTATTTCTTAACTCCGATACAAACGCTCAGAAGAAACTCTTTTGTATCTCCCTAAAGTAACGCTTAATGAGAATGCCATAGAAATGCGATATCGCTAGAGTAAAGAGATACTTGCTGGTAGATTCGTATTCTTATCTTTCGCGTTAAAAAATGTTTACTGAGAACCCTATTAGTTTATAAAAATCCAGGGATGCAAGCCGGTTCTGAACCGAAACGAACCAAACCGAACAGCAGGTGAACCAAAACGCAAACTGAACCGGCTTCCTTTCAGAATCGCTGAATCGAAACGAAAGCCACAAAGAAAAACGGTTCCTTTCGGTTCAGTTCTCTGATGAGTTCAAATCGTGAATCGCTTTCCTCACCTGAGCGATCAGGTCGTGTAAATTGGGCTTTAGCCTTAACACATTTTGCTTAGATTTGTTAGATTTGCGACGTTTTGCTTCTTCTTGACTCATCAATTCCGCTTTTGTTTTATTAAGGTGCACTTTTGTGCCTTCTTTAAGTAAGTTTGACTTTTATGTGATAATCTCAACAATCTAAGAATAAAAATCTAACTAAGTCCGTGTTTACACGGTGCAGTTTGCTCCATCTCTTGCTCTCTTCGATTTCGTTTTGAACTATCTTCAAAACTGCGCTCGCATTTACACAACGTAGCGTGCTTCATGAAGTTTTTGTTTTGTTCTAACATTCCGATTACTATCGCAATGCAACCAAGCTATCGATTGAGAGCAATAGCCACCGATGTTGATTTTCTGTTATTAAATAATAACAAAAATGAGTCAGACTGAAGCAAAATTATTAAAAGCTGTAAGTAAAGTGACGAAACGGGCTATTTAAATCGCAGCTGCCAGTGGTTTTAAATAAAATTAGCTGCTGCGTGACAATTCAAGAATTGCCGCACTTCATCGGACAACTTGTGTTATTGATCAACTAAAAACTCAGCCCTGAATTGAATCTATCGGAACGCGGCAAAGGGAAACTATCGAAAAACTTCATTGCCTTGTTCGCCATGAAGCTTTGCCTGCATCTACTAACCCATTACACAGAAAAAACAAACGGCGAGATAAACTCAATCTTTTTTTCTTAGAGTAATCCTGGCACGAGCTTAAAAATTCAATCTCGATTTACGGGATATTCTACTCAACTCAATCTTTTAAGGCTTCCTTGACGCAATCCTTTCGAGCTTGTTTCATTCCAAAAGTGCTTACATCAATCCCTTTCAAGATTACAATGTACATAAATTAGAAACAATGCAGAAAAGTATAAATAGCATTTAAGATATTGGACAGCAATCATGTAATATGGTGCTGTGCGATGAGATGCCATGCCATTCGTGTTCAGTGTAAAGCCGAAAAGTTGTGAGTTTCGAGTGCCAGACAAGACAACAATAATTTTTATATTTCTTTGTTTTTTTTTCAGGAGTATTAAATATACCAAAATCGAGCTGGTGTCGGCGGGTGTGTCCTATGAATAGTGGAGGAAGAAAGAAAAGGTAGAGGAAACTTTCTGGGAGGAGCAAATTAATCTCAAAAAAGCTTAAAAGGATCCTGCTTTGGGATTAAATTGAGCTCGAATTTTTTGATTAATTTAATCTTTTTGAGGGATAAATTTGATCTATTCAGGATTGAAAAAAGTGAGATCAAATCAATCTTTTTTCGGATCGGCTTAAGAATATACGGGACTACCCTGTTTTCAATCCTGTTTCGGATTGATGTAATCCCGTTTGGATTGATTTTTTTTTTTTTTGTGTAAGCCTCTGACGGACAGACAGACGGACATGGCTATATCGACTCGGCTGTTGATGCTGATCAAGAATATAATTACATATATACTTTATGGGGTCGGAGATGCTACCTTCTGCCTGTTACATACATTTGCACGACTTCAGTATACCCTTTTTACTCTACGAGTAACGGGTATAAAGATCAATAAGATCGGACAAAAAACACCGAAGTTATATACGAATCAACTTGCTTGTAGGAGAGAGAGAGAGGGGGGGGGGTCTTGCATTGTCAGTTACCGCGAGCGCGAGAGCGTATGTTAGAGTGTGTGTGTGTATGTGTATGTGTGAGTGTGTGTATGTATATGAAAACACAAGAAGTCAAGGGAACAGGGTATTTTGTAGTCGGGGCACTCGACTACAGACCCCTTTTTTGTTTTTTTTTTTTTTAATTTTTGTTTTTAAATACTTTATCAAAGTTTCTGTACACAAATCACAGCTGAAAAAGAGCCTGTTCTTACCTTAAATATAGCAAACTTTGTATTTTTCAAAATTTGCGTAGTTTTTTGGCTATCTCAGCACATTATTTTGGGTTCTCTCTCACTCTAATCGATCACTCTGCCAAAAATCAGCATCATGTTTGATTGCTCTTTCTGCGTTTTATCTGAGTTCCCCTAATACAGTCCAATACAGTACATTGAACTGGACCTTGGGAAAAAGATGATGAAAAAAAAAACCAAAACATACTTTAAGGGGCAAACCCGGGTTGATGACCTGCTTATGTTGTGTGTATTTAGTGGTATCGCCACATACAAAGGCCTATTATATTGCGTGCTAAAATTACCGAAGCAAAGTTACGAGACATCATCCACTTGTATCCCATTCTCCAGTTGCTGGGACACTTGTTGCCCAGAGAGTTGATTACGAGCAATCATTAAGCTGCTTGAAATTCCATAGAAAACAAATCAACAGCTCGCTGACCAGCAACAACAACAACAACAACAAGTGACTGATGGACTAGGTGGTGAAGCGGAGTATCGACCATGTGGGTAGTCATGGTAGTCATACCAATTCCACTTTGACTAAGGTCATGGGAAGCAATTCAGGTGGCGCAGTTCAGTTGGTTGTATGATTAAAGTTACCACCGCCCGCCCGCTCTCTCGCTCCCTTCCCTTCTGCATTTCTGCTTGTCATTTCATCGACAATCGACGACCATCGAGTTAACAGCAAAACCAAAACTTCACTACAGTTGCCATTGGTTTCCTCACATTTTATTATTATTATGCGAGTGTGAGTGTGTTTTTTTTTTGTTATGCGACCCTGAAATTGAAATGTCGCGACGTCTTGCATATTCTAAAGGAAATACAACATTTTTTATTGAAATGAAAATTTGGCATTACCCCCCCAAAGCAGTCATGGCAAAAACCATTGTTAAATAAGCATCATAAATATAAGTCAAGCGTCATAAATGTCATTTTAGGTGCTCCCTTTGCGTGGGATTGTAGTCGAGAAGGGAAATGGGAAGTTGCTGGTAAGTGGCGAGTGTATGATAAGCGGCGTTTAACTAAAAATAAACACTCACACACACTGGCACACAAAATTGTGGCCAGTCATGATCCATGGCCAAGTCTGGTCTAAAGTAATGATGTGTCGGCTTGCGGTGGTCGCTTGTCGTGGTGATTGCCTAAAGTGGGTTAAGTGCAGTAGCAAAGCAGGTAAAGAAGTCATCATGGGGTCAATTTATATTTTTGGAAGCTATTTTATTGTTTACTAAGGTGGGTGTTGGAGTTGGCAGACATATTGATTTGGACATTAAGATATTTTCTTCATACATACGAAGGCTACAAGCCAGTTGAAAACCGAGCCCCGTAGAACCGGTTCGGATAAGGTGTTTTGGGACCTCGAACCTGAACCCAAACCGAAAAAGATTCGGCTATAAATATGACAAAAGCCTCTTTTGTACCAACTTAAGTTTTATTTCGAGTGGGAAAGTTAATCCACAGTGCGCGAATCGAAGCTTACACTTCTCGATGCGTTCGAACCTTCGCACAGTGAACGAAATGGCCGATCTAGCTCCATTTAATTAAAGTTTCAAAGTGTTTATGGGCTCCAAAATTATGTCTCTATCGATTACTAATATCCCACTGAGCTTAACGATAGTTTCCATTTTGTTGGACATGCCCTAGTTAGCTGTCAGAGAGGCGTTTCCATTAAAAACAAAAATGTTTCTAAAAGATATCTAAATACTAAGTTTTTAAAAAAAAGAACGAATGTTTTCAATACTTTTTACCAAAACGTTATCGGTGAACAGAAATGTTCCAGAAGGCCTACAAGATAGAAAGCGTACGCCCGCCTTCAAACAACAGCGAAAAAATTAATAAAGTAGAAAAAATAGCTGGCCAATTGTCGAATCGCCGTTAGAGAACGATCTGTGAGCCTAAACATAATTGATCGTATTGCCGTTTATCTAATGATTTGTGCTTATTTGGTCCATGAAATCATAAAAATCATTGACAAAAAGCATAGAACATTATTAGGAGATAATTGTCCTCAACAAATTTCTAATGATCGTAAGTCACATATGTAATGGTTAGCGTGGAACATCAATCATCCAATGGAAACAAACCAACACCAAAACGCGCGCCAAGTCTCGAATCAGTTTTACTCTTCGTTCTTAGACCTAGGATGTGCATCTTCGATCTTTCGGCACATTTTGAACCTTCCAAGTTTCCCCAATACCAAAACTTAGTTCTGAAACGCCAAGATATTGTATACCAAATTCCGGTATTGTTCACTTATGTAACTAAAACAGCTCAAGATTAAGTGCACGATCCGCTTAAACCCAAGGAGCAATTGTGCAACGTATGAATTTTTGTAGCGAAACGTATGAATGGCTGGAAAAAACCAATCTTTAACTTTCATGATTTATTTGAATGCGCTGAGTAAATCTGTAGGTATCGATGATCTTTAAAAAAAGCTAAACGCAAATTTTGAGCACGCATATTTGAGCTGATGAGCAATTGGTTTTTTATCGAGGCTGCACACTATACATTCCTTTGAAAGCCGATCTTTGATAGGAATATCAATTATCCCCTGAAGGCTGAGATTTATACCGGGAAATTGGCAATCGACTTAGTTGATGAGCAGCAGAGCAAACGAGTTTTTTTGTCTTTGAAACGAAAGTTTCCAAGCATTTTTCTTGAACTCGCATTTTTTGTTTCCATCAATGGTCTCGGAGGAGTTCAAATATTCGAAGAATCTTTAGCAGAATGATATGTTAAATTCTATTATAAAACAAAAAAGAGAACATTCTTTTTGCATCCAAAGTAAACAATGCTAACATAAACAATCCTTATCAAAGTCTGGAATACAACGTAAATAGCCCAGGTGTTGATACTAAAGACCAGATGATCACTGGCTACCCTTGCTGGAATGTTATAATAAGTATATTAGATGTTGCTGGCCTGGCATCATTTATTGTTCTCGAATCATTCCAACAATTATGAAAAATGGATAAACTGAGTTGAGTTGAATTGTGCTCATTTCAAGAACATTTGCTGTCAAAAATTTAGGAGAACGTCATGTTCTTACTTACACCCAAAAAAAAGTAGTCATTAAAATGACACTAATTAGTCATCAATTTGAAACTTTGAGTATCAAATTCTCCCTTATACTAAAAGTATCAATTTGGTATTTTCGAAGGTATTAAAAGGATATTTCGATGATATCAAATTGATACTAACTAGTATCAGACTGACACTTTTTGTATCACTTTTTTAGTATCAAATTGATACTAGCAATTTTCATTTTGATATTTCAATTGTCAAACTTTTGGTATCATTTTAATACTAACTTTTCTCGATTTAATATTTTTTCTTATGAACATAAAAATTAAAAACTGACTACTTTTAGTTTGCATTCTTACAAAATGTAGTTTGTAACTATGGTGGCGTTCACCAGCATAAATCGATGACCAAAAATCGACTAATTTTGTTAAATTCTGCTGGTGAACGGGCGTGATGTGCAATCATGATTGCTAATTTTCGTGATTGTGTTAGATGTTAATCCATCAAAGTATTTCTTTGTTAGATTGATTTGATTTTTGATTGTTATCGATAGCAAACAGCTGACAGCAATAAACAAAGAATTAATTTTGTAAAAATTAAAACAAAATGGGCAAGGAATCGTCTTTGCTTTTTGCAGTTTGGATGTTGGCAAAACGGGAGTCCTTCTCATCAGTAGGTGACCGTTTCGACATACCAAAAAGCCCTCAATGGAGTAGCCAATGCTCTTAATCCAGGTGTCCACACCCACGCACACCACGTCCCATTCACTGCATCCCATTTGCAGCTTTTAATACATCTCGCATGTCTGCCACAACACCGGCACCCGCTTGCCCAACTCTGCCCTAAAGATGACTCGCTTCTCCGAGGTGCGTATGACTTGTGCCTCCTCCGGTATGGCCTGCAGTACCTCTAGCATGATCCAGAGCTGCACATCTTCACTGACATTTGGTATACGCTGCTGCTGGAACGTATTGATCACCTCAATGGCACACGGCCAATCCTGCTGCAGCATGTGCACTGTATAAGCTCCCAGTGCAATGCATAGACGATGCAGCACAATCTTGGGTCCTCCCGCAAACTGTACAATGGTCTCGAGTGTTCGTGCTCGGTTGGGAGAGAGCTTTCCTCCGAGTCTATCATGGAGCTGCAAGAAGGGCCCCCAGTTGATTCCTCAAACCGGGCCGCATGAAACTCCTCAATGGAGAGCATCTGCAAGGTGTTCTCCTCTTCGCTAACAAGTAGCCAATCTGGGACAACCAGAAACAACCAAGTCCCCACCGAAGTGGTCGAAATTTCGCCATATCCGCGTTTTTGCGGTCAAAAGTTGAAAACTTCCGCCAATAAAAAATATCGATAATTTTGTTGGCTGCAAATTCCATCAAAAACCGTTCACCAGCAGCCAAACACTTTTTTTCGATTGTTGATTTATGTTAGATGATTGGTGTGTGCTGGTGAACAACACGGATGTTATTCAAACAGAAGTCACTGTTAAGATGCGCCTCATGTGAAGCTTATTAAGATAGCAGTCCGCCGTTCTGATTTGGTGCTGCCCCAATTATGATGTCATGATTGTGCAATTCGTTCCTTCTCGAGAACTACCTTTTGTAATGGTTCGGACACCGCAGCGTAAGCAAACCACGCCTCTGCTGAAGCTGTCTTTGATCATCTTGGATAGCGCAGAAACAGCGTGGAATACGTCCTTTCTAAAATGTCATATTTGTTTCTTACAAATGTGTGCAAGGAACGATTTAAATATGTTTAGCTGCTCACCATTAATTTAGTCGTCTAGTGGATTGTTTTACAAAGCTTTTACTTTTAGCGAATAAGCGATGTGTTTGCACTAAAATCAAAACACTAAATGTCAATCGTCAAGCGCCTCCTGAGCTGCCAGCTCGGCAGTCTTCGTTTCACTTACGAGAATGACTTTTCGAATTTTCGAACTATCAAAAAAATGTGTCTGTTTCAAATTAATATTTTTGAGTATCAAATGAATATTTGTGGTATCAAATTAATAACCAAAAGATCAATTTGGTACTCTTTAGGATTATATTGATACCAAAAAACGATACTGGATTTAGTTTCAATTTGAGACAATGTGTATCAAATTAATATTGATACCAATTTTTTTGGGTGTAGAGTTGAAGGCAACTTATTTTCTGAACAGGATTTTTCTCTCTGTGCAGAAGCTTTTGCTCTGAGCTTGGGTCGAAGAATAGAATAACCAGCTGAAATTCAGTTGAAGTTCCATTGAGATTAGTTTACAAAATTCCCAGAATCACATTAAGTATTAACTACAATTCTTTGGATGCTAGTGGTATAAAATCTACTTGCTTCAATACCACAAGCTATGATCATCAATGGTTTTTGTTTTGCTTAGATCGAGCACTCCTGAACACTTCATTTAGAAAGTTCAGGAAATCTGCAAATAAGTGACAAATGGAAAATTATGTCATCCATTTGCATTTCTTACCCTTACTGAGTATATAACTTGATTCATAGCTACTTAACAATATGCCGCATTAATAATATGCGGTTGCGGTTTTATTGATTTACGTTATTGTTTTCTGACCAATTGAAGCGTTAAATGGGTAATTCAGTAGTTGACAAGAGTGGGGAAATAATAACCTTAAAAGGCAGAGAACCAAGTAATCCCCTACATACTGTTGATTTCTAGATAAATACACAATTTCCATTATTTTTTAAAGGCAATTTTCAAATGTTGCCCCTTTTAATGCCTGTGGGATTTATGAAGGTACTTGTCAAGCAAAAGTACACTCAAATTCAAAACACTGCAAAAATATCAATAATATACACTTCTTGGGTTTTACAATCAGGCACCGTCATAAAGTGCACTCCTCGTCTAGCCCTCTCGATGTATGTGTGTACAATGAATATTTCGGATGGGGTGGTCCGGCATTTGTCAACATTCCGGCCATGTCTCCTGCGTTGGGTAGGCAATAAAGCGCTATTGTTTGTGGCTTTAGAAACCAACACCACCAAGTAAAAGCCGGCAGCCCAACATCCAGCACCACCCACAATGTGAGTATCGGGTGCTATTAACTTGGTAGCTTTATGGAGGTGTCAGACAGTAAACGCGGGAGGGAAATGGAGGTGTTAAGCCTCACTCATTATATTGTATTTTGTTGATATAATAAATCTTAGGAAACAATTTTTGTGGCTTTTCACTTTTCACAACAAACAACCTTGCCGACAAATCAAAAAATTTAGAAACAAATTCTGCTTTATTTGTGCGCGACTGCGATTTTCTTCTTTTCTTTTTTGTTCAAAGTCAAACAAATTTTTGTAGGCGGAAATATGCATGATACAATCAAAGCTAATTAAAAATGTTGTACAAATCAAATAAATAATGGAGATGGCTTATTTTATTTAGTGAATACAATTATAAGGTGTGAATGAGAGGTGCCTTTTAAAAGGGGGTGAGCAACAGAAAGGTGTTAAAACAGGGATGCAAAGTAAGGGAAATTAAGAACTTGTTCGGTTATTTGGATTAGAGGGTTTTTGTTCCGTAGATTGAAATTTTTGAGTTCTCATATTTGTTTGCAATTTAAATTTCCAAAAAACCTTTAAAGTTACTTGAAAATTTTAATATAAATGTAACTATTATACACACCTGATCATATTAATAGGTACACACATCAACTCTGACTTAAAGGTAACAGAAAACAGTTTTATTCATGGTTTCAAACTTAAAATTTGCTCTCATTGGTTCTTAAACTAATTGTTTTTAATAAAATAAACTTAATTGTAACATAGAATAATAACATAAAAGAGATCATTCAGATACGTTTTCAGTGTGATCATAATAATAGGTACACTTCATGTGTTGGTAAGAAAAAAAAATTTAATTTCCATTTTGTGTTCTTTTTTTAGGTAAATTAGTATTTCCTAACTTAGTATCCAGTGTATCCACCTCTATTTTTGGCCACTACTGCTATTCTTTTTGGCATACTTTTAATAAGAGCCTGGCAGGTCTCTACTGGTGTCTCATACCTCAGTTTTTGGACACCTTCCCATAATTTTTGTTTATTTGAAAATGCATGCATTGCCAGTTTCTTTTTTAAGTCTCCCCACAAGTTTCAATGGAATTAAGGTCGGGGGATTGGCTTGGCCACTTCAGAACGTCAACTTTTTGGTCCTCGAAAAATTTAGATAACAGCCTTGATGTGTGTTTAGGATCATTATCTTGCTGAAATACCCAACGTAATGGCATATTTTCCTCAGCATACGGTACCATAACTGTTTCCAATATGGATTTGTACTCTTCAGCATTCATTTTGTTCGTAGTCTGATAAATTGAGCCTACGCCGTACCAGAAGAAGCAACCCCATACCATTATATTGCCACCTCCATGCTTGACTGTTTTTTTTGTAAACGTGGATGGAGTTCCTTTCCATTAGGTCGTCGAAAATTCCTTTCACAGTCATTCCCAAACAAATTAATCTTGGTTTCATCGCTCCATAATATGTTTCTCCATTTTTTCTCCCCGGTGCATCCTACCCAGTCTTTGTGGTCCCTTGCCAAAGTTTGCCTCAAGGTTATATTTTTTTTGCGCATAAGTGGGACTTTTCTGGCAATTCTTCCTGGTAGGTTGGCATCTTGTAGTCGTCTTCGGATAGTTGGAACACTAACTGAATTCCCAATTTCGGCTGCAATAGCCTTCGATGACTGAAATGGGTCCTTTTTGCTCAAAGTTACTATGTAGTGGTCAAGGGTTTCTGTTGTTTTTTGTGGCCTTCCATTTTTAACAAAATTATGAGACCTGTTCATTAATTTGGCGATGGCTGGTAAAGATTTGCCTTCTTTTTTCAGACTAAGAACCAATCGAGCTTTTTCTTTAGTACAATGAGAATTTCGACCCATTTTTTTTTTTTTAAATTATTATTTAATTCTGTGTATTGACAGGACATATACTTAATTTACCTTTAGTTAACAAAAGATCACTGATTACAAAATTATTCACTTGATACTTGTGAGAAACGGAGACTGTACCTATTATTATGATCAGGCGAAACGTGTGGTGGACTCGCAATTTATAGAAAAGCTTTGATATACGGGGCAGCCCCTCTTTCAACTCTTTGTCACAGTGTGGCCAGACATTGACAACAACAACAAACCAAAAATTGAAAAGTTGTCGACACTAAAGGTACGAAAAAACCATCTATAATTCAAAAATTCCGGTGTGTACCTATTAATATGATCAGGTTTGTATATTACCTTATTCTCAACTCCGCTGTCAACAAAAGTCTTGTGATTTAAAACCAGTTTGGTCCCTTAACTTTTGCGGAAGTGAAATTGGGAACAAGGCCGATAAAGTCGGATTGGTTTAGGCTTAAGTTTAGGGTATAAGAGTATTTAAGAAGAAGGGTATCTGAAGTGATCTAAAGAAGGAAATGTTGAAGAGTCACCTAAGAGTAATGAAGAATGAGTCACTGAAGAAGAAATCACAGAATAAGAGTCACTGAACAAGAGTCACCTAAGAGTAAGTCACTTAACAATGAGTCACTGAACAAGAAAGAAGTCACAGAATAAGAGTCACTGAACAAGAGTCACCTAAAAGTAAGTCACTTAGCAATGAGTCACTAAACAAGAAATCACAGAATAAGAGTCACTGAACAAGAGTCACTTAACAATCGATCGGTTTGGTATTTTCGAAAGGACCCCTATTCGGTTCGCGACACACTCTAGAGGACTGGTTCGGTTTGGTCCCCCGGTTTAAAAAACATATTAACACCAACACATATACCCCTTTCCAATAACTTTTGACCATGTCCCTGCAATGAAATGAAGTGTTTACCAAAAATTTACAAAAATCCACAGACGCGTATTTTATTTATGATTTGTTTATTAACATTTTGCCCTATGTTTCACACCAAAAATTGTGTTTTAAATGCCACAACTTGTTGATTTTATTTTAAGAACAAATCTAAGTAGACACAATAAAAAAAATGTAAATTATATTAAGTATACGCACCGTGTCTTTTGGTTTAACAATTTGACTCAGTTAAAATTACTGTTTAACATGTTGATATTTATTATGTTTTGCACTTTCAGTTAACTTTTAATTCAAGTTTATTTTGATTTGTTTTGTCATTTATTTACAAAATTTCTCTGCCAATAGTTTACACTTCAGGTTCTGGTTGCGCATTGAGCCTTAGGCACTTGACGATTGATGCTTTTATAACAACCTCATCAGGCATCCAACCAACTATGCCAGGTCCCGCGACACATGTGATTATTGCGACGCATTGTAAAAACAATAACGCGACGCGGCAATGTTGTCAACAAATGTTGGTAGCTCGCTCTCACTCCACTCCACTTCGCCCACGACCAGCTTCACGCGTATGTAAAATGCAAAAGAGTGCAGCACACGCCCACGAACAGAGTAACAGTAAATAAAGTTTCGCGCCAAACGCGTCCGCTGCTTTGGCTTTGTATCGCACGAATAAGTTCGACAGTAGCAACAAAAACAAAAGCGGCCGACAGCAACAGTTTGGGGCTGGCAACATTTGTTGGCAACATCTTTTGTTGCTGCTGTCTCCGATGTCTGTTACTTTTGTTAGCAACATTTGTTGCTGTCTGATTGGTTAGTCTCATTAGCAACATGTGGGGAGCAGAGGGTTTCTGCCTAACTGACCTTCACTTAACATTAGGACCAGAGCCACGGTCCAAAAAATAAAAAGAAAAACATACATTTGAAAAGTGAGGGGACTAGTACTATGTATGCAAACATTTCCATGTAATTGGCAATAAGCCATGCCCTAATGCTAGGCCAAACACAGCGGCAAACGCCCCCATACAGTAGAGACTCTTAGGGGAGCAACCAAAGTAGGGAAAAATTTATAAATTAATAACAAAAATGTAAAAGGTTTAAGGAAAATGTTAAATTTTTGAAATTGACATGAAATGGTAGCCCAATCTCTGATCTTCAACGTAGATTTTGTTTTTAGAGCCGAATGACTTCGTAGGGAAAAATGATATTCGTCATATGTATTGATGTCTTTACCACCGTAAGCTGACGCTGACCACACCTGTTCCAAAGAGTCAACACACTTTCTTCCCAGTTCAGTAAAAGATCCATTTGGAATGGATATGTGCTAAATGTCCTTTTAATCATCTTTAACATCCTTTCAATCATCCAACGGAGCTGAAAATCGTCCAAAGGAACATCTAATGAGAAGTTGTTTTCTTTGAATAAGCTTACTCACCCGGTCACCCCTCACTGCTGTTGGCGCCAGCTTTGTAGTAATGAGCCATGCAAAAGCTTCTCAAACTGCCCTTCGGATTCGGCGTTAAACTGTAGATCCCTTTCTCTTGTGCGAAAAATTAGAAGCGCACAAGCCAAAAAATTGAAAGGAGCTCGGCTTTGGCCTTTTGGGGCTGTGTCAAGCCGACGAAAGACCTAGAACAATCCTAAAATTCGTGTATCAATCCAAAAATGCTAGTTTTAAGTACGGATCATATTTGAAAACCAAAAAATCCTGCATCAAGATTTATATAAGTACGGATTTTCAATCATCTTTAAGCTCTTTCTTGTGGGAAAAGGTGTAGCAGGGCAAACGACACCACCACACCTCTTTCCTACAAACGAAAGCTTTTTAAAAACTTTATTAAGTTTGCTTCACCGTGGAAGTCCCGTCTAAAGGCCAGTTCCAAGGAACGACACTACTACACCCATGGTACAACAAGCAAGGTACGGCGTACAACAAACAAAGTACGGTACTCAAAAAGTACGCAAAACGTTTGTGCTTTGCGTAGTCTTGGTGCAAAAGCATAAGCTTAAACCTTAAAAAAAGCTCTCCGCCATACCTTGCTTGTTAAACCATGACTACACCTCTCTCCTACAAACGAAAGCTTTTTCAAAAACTTCATGAAGTTTGCATCACCGTTTAAGAGCCGTGTAATAAAGTCTGGATTTTCACGGTGAAGCAAACTGCATGAAGTTTTGGAAAAAGCTCTTGCTTGTAGAAAAGAGGTGTAGAAGGGCAAGCGATACCACTTCACCTATTTCCTAGAATCTCTGTGTCCCAGAAATCTCTAGAGATTTTCGTATAAGCGAAGAGATTTTTATTTTGACTAGGAGGACTTTTTATGTAAAGTGGTAAGAATTATGTCGGCTACTAGATTTTAGGGAAGGAAAACCGAACGCATCAAATCTGCTTGGCCTTGAGCAGTCGGTATCAAATCTCTCAACTTTTGTCATCTAATCTAGTAGCCCATGGTATAATTAACAAGGTAGTGTCATCAGAAATTCACCATTCGAGAGAGGTACCAGTTGATATAAACATGTGAGAGCAAAAGGGATAGCATGATTTCTCTCAGTTTTGCTTTCACCTTAGCCTTGCTGTTGTGAGAGAAAGAGAGATAGCATGATACTTGTGGTGTGTTGTCATTTTTCCAACGCCTGCTGTGTCAAAAATCCAGCACAATGCAACTCAACGCCTGCTATTCCATCAAATAAAACGAAAGAAGTTTAAAAAAATATATTTTCCCTTTATCATTATATAGTACTAGACCCCCGCGCACTTCGCTGCTTACTAAATGAATTTAAAGTTTAGGAATTCATCGAAATTATGGTATGATAGAAAGCTTTCAATAAATCATAAGAAGTCCACAATCAGCTTGTTGTATTAGAAAATATTAATCGAATTGTCCAAATAGGGGTTGGCATAAGTATTTTGACTAGATTTCAAAATTGATTTATTCTCAGCACAGCACCTCAAATATTAAAAGAATGATTGATTTTAGACAAGTTTTTCATGCTGAACCCAAATCGGGCCTTAGAAACTCCATTTCTCAAATGAATTAACTGTAAATTGGATATGAAAATGAAGAATACTGTTTATTTGGCCAATTTCTAAGGACCAAATTTTCTAGAAAAATGGATAGTTTTAAAAATTGGATTTGTTTATGGTTTAGAACTTGTTATTCTCTGTTAAATGTGATTGAAACATTAATCATTTCTTTAGAGTATAAAACGGGACGTGTCAAGGTCCGAGAACTGATCCGACTCAGTGGTAAAGTCCACAGTAGGCGCATTCGCGCTAGGCAAGTCATCATACTGCAGATCCAACCATTGACTTCTACGTTCGTGTCTTCCCCAACAGTCTTCTGGTCTGCAGGTACCCGAATTTTTTGTTTTGTTTTGACAAACACCATTCGAAGGCATTATAAGGCAATTTCACACAAATTCAAAAATTCAAACAAAAATCGTGCGTGGAGTCAACCTTCTACATTGAAATCCCCTTTGCTACTGAGTCTTATTCACCATACAACTGGTACCCCAAAAAGAGGCAGCCTACTTTAATGACCTCACCTGATATAATTACACCATGTAGTAGCCTAGCATTTTAAAGACACTTTACATATTAAGGCAAGCAGATTTATTTCAAAATGAAACCCTTTATACACAAATCTCTAGAGATTACTGGAACACACCCGTATATGTTCCTTTTTTCTAGTTCTTTTAAATTTGGTTAATTCTGAGCTATTTTGGAATTTTTAGCAGGGTTCGAAATTGCTCACGAGCGAGCTGCGCCCTCTGCCTCTTCTCGGCTCTCGCTCAGAGCCGAGAGAATGATGGAATAAGTATGGGTTGTTTTCTTTGTTCGTTAACGCAAGTTATACTTAACAAGGTAGCCGCACTTGCTCTCTCACAGCCTCTTATATAAATGTAAAAATGAGCGAGAGCGAGAGAGCGCTTGTATCAAAACAAAATAAGAGGCGGATCATAAAAAATTCGTCCGCGGAGATGTTTCGCTCACGACTGTTGTTCACAGACTTACACGAGCAAAGAGGGCGAGAGAGCGAGCTGCTGAGGACAGAGAACAATGTCTGTCCCCTTTGACACTCAATTATGATTGACTTCGGCAAGCATTCGGTCTAAATCAGCCCCAGGGGCCATGGCTGGCCAGGCCTGACCTAGAGAGCCACTCTAGGACGCCGCTCTTTTTTGAGTGATGTTAACTGCATTGTGACAAAAGTCTGATAACATTCTGACAACAGAAACGTATTGTGCTATAGGAAAACACGGTGGTTAGAGCGAGACGGACATTGTCAAAAATAATTCGGAGAGCAAAAATGTCAGCGAGCAGCTGATAATTGTTTTGAGTGCAGCAGCAGATTGCGCTTCTATATTAAATCTTCTCTGCTGTCTAACTCAAGAACGGGTAAATGGTAGCCGGTTGATGGCTCACTGCTTTTGAGCTATGGCTCTGAGCTCAGAGCCGTGTACTGTGGTTCACGAGCCGAGAGCCGGTTGATGGCTCACGGCTCTCGACGTAGCGCTCTTAGCTTAGAGCCGAGTGCTATGAGCTTAGAGCAAAAGCTGGGTCTCTCGAGCAAGCAAAGCGCAATTCCGAACCCTAATTTTTATTGAGTCTGGTATTTTTTTTAGGATTTTTAGTATTTATATGTTTTTATTTTAGTATTTCGTGATGTTTTATTTTAAGGATCGGTCCCATCCAACGATCGTTCACTGCGCTCTCTCAATTTTTTTCTGCTCACGCTTCACCCATATGTTTACTTGGTTTTGCACGCGCCATGACTCCGACTCTTTTTCCGCTTTCTGACCGACCCTCTTGCCACCCGCTCACATAAACAAACAAATAACGGCAACCTGTTGACACCGTGTTGCCTTGTGGCACGTACTTTGGCAACGCCTCACTAATTGCTTTTGACAGTGGCAACAGGTTTAGGAGGAGATTTTAGATTGGGGCACATTAATTTTGGTGTAGTCCCACACACACGGTTGACTGCCACCACCCACTGACTTATCCATCACCTTAACCCTGCCCCTGGCCTTAGCTTTGGGTTTTTACCTTTAACCAGGTGCTCATTGGGTCAACTTTAGTCACTGTCAGCGTCAAAGATGCCGTCACTTTGCATTCGTGTTGTTGTTTACGCATCGGCAGCAACAGAAACAGCCAAAAGGTGTTCATCACAGTGTTGAGGGGTTGCTGCTACCCCTTTCTTGCCCAACCCATAGCTTGTTATTTTGTTATTTGAAGCTGGTTTAACTAATTTTGAGTGGGGTTGAGGAAGCCCCCAAGAGATACATGACTTTTTTGGCCAATTGAGTTGACAATTAAAGGAAGACAGACCAGTGTTTAATTGTTAGCATAATTGCATAGTTGGGCGTGTTTTGGGAGGAAAAGGGGGGCCCTTGAAAAGATCTTGCGTACGCCACTGCATTCTGGTAGAGAACGCAAATTCAGATATTTGACTGAAAAACTGAATTATTATTTTTTCAAAATGAAAACGGGTTTAACGACCTGTTTTGATTTTAGTCAAAGTGAATGTTAGCAGGCTCAAGGTAGAGGTTTGATTATAGTTCAATAATCAACCAGAAAATTCAACAGAGAATACATTTGAACATGAACAGTAGCTGTGGCTGTGTGACTGCCGTATTTTTTCAAAATATTTAAAAGTAAATGGCTTCAAGTGTGAAAATTTTGAATGAATTTCATTTCCCATAATCCAAAGACCAAGGTGCCCACTTTAAGCCTCTCTCTCTCCCTCAATTCTCCCGCCGAAAAGCCTATGCTTTTAAATTTCTATTTATTCATTTCAGTCAGAACATGCAATAGAAAGAGCTTTCCCCAAAAAGCTTTCCAATTTAAAATAAACACACAAATTATGCGATCATTCAAAAATCAAAATTTACATTTAACAAAATTACAAGAATTTTTGGTTCGTGAAAATTGTAAAAGTGAGTGAACAAATTTTTTGACAAGAGAATTAATGTGAACCATTTGCATTGAACACGGTTTGTTGACAAACGCTTGTGTCAATATTTTGATTGAACTTATTTGGGGTACCCGTACAACCACCCACACCCACCCAGCCAGACGGTGGCACAGACAGTGACACTTGTTTACAGCGTGAATTTCTCGTGTTTTAATTAACACTCAGCACAGCCACTCAGAGATTTGACAGCTGTGGTGCATGCAACTACTCATCCACGAATTTGATTAGAGTCGGGACCCAATTAGGGCAATGCTGAATAATGAGAACTTGGCTTGTTTACATTCAGATACTCAGATACTGGTAGGTTGGCTACTGCATGCCCGGGCGAAGCCCTCTTGTATGTATTTTGAGTAAACAGTTGAGTCTGGAACTGGTCTGGATTTGTTTGACACGAGCGTACAACATTCAACGGAATTTTCCAAGTGCTGCTTTCTATGTCCAACTGAGGGAATCCCTTTTGTTTACTTCGAAAAAACAATAAGTAGAAGTGGAAAAGTTGCAGAGTTGAAGATATCATCTGCTGCTTCCTTTTCGCATGCTTCTAGTAGTGAGTAGACAAAGCAAGAACACTCAGAAAAAAACCTAAAATCTGTACCTAAAATTTCAAGTACTATTCGTACTTAGGTGTACTTAACTTGAGTACGAAACATTCTAAGACTGAAAAACAAGTGTTATTATTATTGAAATGAGAACAAACGTTATTGAATCAAGAACATTTTGTACTTAAAGTAAGATGAAAAATCCAAGAAAAGCCATCCATGCCACTTCCAGAAGAATAGCTTCTAGTCTTCAAGGCGAATTTGGGGGGATATATCGCTAATTTACCGATTCGATGAGAAAAAGCCATAACCGGCTATCACCAAATTCTCCGCTCAATCTATAGTCTCTTTTTGATGAGAGGATAAGAAACACGATTTCGATCTTATCAATGGTATCGTGTGGAAATCAAATTTTGGAAGATTTTAAAAGTTGAAAATTTGTATTTCGTTTCGCTAAATCAGTCAAATCGCCCACTGTGCGTTCGTTCGTATGGGAGCTATACGCTAAAGTCACCCGATTGTGACAAAACTTTGTAGAATTAAGTAAAAGCATATGGAACAAACAAATACCAAATTTAAAGATGTAATTGAAAACAAACAAGTTTTTCTCACTAAGACTATTTTTCAGACCTATCTTTTGTATGGGAGCAATATCATATACATAGCTGCCCGATTTTCATCAAACTTCGTAGAATTATAAAAAAAAAGTATAGAAAACCAATAAATACAAAGTTTGGAGCCGGTTTTCTCACCAAAACTAGTTTTTCGTCGACCGATCGTTCCTACACAGAGACGTGGAAGGGCAAACAAAAGAAACTGCTTCTGGACGGATTCAATGCGTTGACAGAGGGTCAATGATTGGGGGTTCCAAATACACGACCCAAATTCCAAGATAGGCCACACTAGGGATGCATATAACAGCTTAGTCGTGTAGGGATCTTTAAACTCTTTAGACCAGCGTTTAATAAAACCTACCAAGCCCATGGCTTTATTCACAGAGAGTTCAATGTGAGTGCTAAAAGTTAATTTGTGATCAAGGGTAATACCTAGATCATGAAAAGATTCGACCTGTTCAAGCTGATAAGAATTCAATAAGTATTTAGTCAAAAAGGGGGTTCTACGATAAAACGTCATAGACTTACACTTGTCCCTGTTTAAGTGCAACAAATTGTTAGAGCACCACAGATATATGGAATTCAAATCAACCTGAAGCAAAGCAGAATCATTGGGCGAATTATGGCTCAGGAATATCTTTAAGTCATCTGCGTACATAAGTGCACGAGAATGCTTAATTACGTTAGGCAGGTCGTTAATAAACAGTACGAAGAGAAGAGGTCAAAGATGGCTGCCCTGAGGAACTTTGGAAGTCACAGATACTGGATAAGATGTGCAACTATTTAAAACAACTTTCTGAGCTCTTGAATGAAGATAAGATGATATCCAATTAAGAAGACCAAACGGAAGTCCCAACATACGCAATTTCAGTACCAAGAGACAATGAGAAACTCTGTCGAAAGCCTTACTAAAATCCGTAAAAATTACATCTATTGGCATATATTCTTACTTTGCCTTGAGTAAAGCCTTGAATTACTGTAGAAGTAAATTCTAGTAAGTTTGTAGTAATGGATCTATATTTAACAAATCCATGCTGGTTAAGTGAGATAAATGGGAAAAATTAGTGTTGAAGCCGACAGGTTATAATTTGTTCAAAGAGTTTAGGTATACCAGAGAGTTTCGCAATACCCCTGTAGTTAGAAATGTCAGACCGTGATCCCTTTTTGTGTAAGGGAATAATAAAAGATTCTTTCCAAGTAGTAGGAAATTTAGACTGCTCAAGTGATTTGGAAAATAAGATGTGGATAGGATAGGCAAGCGAGTTTTCGCATTGCTTTAGATGCACGAAGATACATTATCAGGGCCAGGAAAAAGGTTAGATTACAAAAAAGGTTAACGAGAGCAAACCATTTAGTACAGAAGAAAATGAAATCGAGGGCAAAGTATGAAATCATATGAAGAAATTGGGTATGAATACCCATTGCAAGCATCTGACGACGAACATGTTTAAAGAATTTTGCAAAGATTTGCAATATCTATGTCGCCGAGGCAATTCTGTTTGTGGAAAGGAGAAGAAGGTAACGCGTTGGACCGTCGTTTGGTATTAACGAATTGATAAAAACTCTTAGGATCGTTACAGAAGTTAATTTGATCTCGAGAATGGTAGCTTTTATAGCAAATACGATTTTGGGCTTGGAATTTTGCCCTAGCAGTCGAGTATTTGGAGAAGTCCGTTGCTTTTCCTGATCTTTTATAAGCTTTGAAAAGGCGAGACTTCACATTATTTAAATGCCTAAGGTTTGCACAACTCTATGGTGCATTCTTCTCAACACTCTTTACAACCTCCTGAGGGATAGAAATATCAAATAACTCGTAAAGCTTAGAGTAAAAAAATTGGTTGCGTTTCAACGCAAACTTATTATAATATGACCAGTCAGTATCTAGCAACAAATTATTCAAGAGAGTGTAGTCTGTTTTCTTATAGCATCGCCTGAGCACTGCCTATAAAGGTTATAGTCACAGTTATAAAGGGAAGCGACGAGGACGTTAAGCAACACATTTCGTGTAAATTTTCTAATTGCAGCATTCAGCATTTAAAGTCCTTAACGTTTCACCTGAACGTTAAACCTATATGTTACGTGTGGAAAACACAGTTATCTAAGTGAAAATATAACTTTTTTGTACTGATTTTGGGCTAAATTTTTCGTTTAGAATTTGCACAGGCGCATGTAGGTTTTCAATATCTAAACTTTAATGTAGAAAATCTCAATTTCCATGTGGTATTCAGATTGTTGAAAAATGAAATGAAAAATGTAGAAATACTTTGAAAAACGCTTGTTTTCTATTATCATGTATCCTTAGCATTTTTCTACGCAGCATTTAATTTTTCTGCATGCCTCGTTTACCGTTTATACTCTGTACCAGAGGTTTTTGCAAAATTATGTAACAGACAGAAGGAAGCATCTCCGACCCTATAAAGTATATATATTCTTGATCAGCATCAACAGCCGAGTCAATCTAGCCATGTCCGTCTATCTGTCTGTCTGTCCGTATGAACAAACAGATCTCAGAGATGGTAAGAGATAGAGGTTTGACATGTATGGGACATATGCTTCTTATACTTGAAGGCAGATCAAGTTTATTTTCAATTTTTGACACGCCCCCGCAAATTGGAAAAAAAAACGTCATATCTCCCACAGTTTTATAGACAGAAGGTTCGATCCTTCTGGACATATTTAGTAATCAGGATTATTTATCGATCCCCCAAATGAATGGTAAAGATCGGATGAGTTAAGGGGAAAACAAACAATTATGGGCAGCACCGGTCGCATTGGTGATAAGCAGCACTTCACAGGTACAGAATATGTTATAGTCGAGCTTGACCGACTTTCTTTCTTGTTTTATTTCTACATGTTCGTATAGCTTTTGTACATGCCACGTGAACCTTTTTGTTTTCTACATTTTACATCGTTTCTTCACGTGGCTTGTAGCTAATTTTGTTTTCTCTGTGCATGGGAGCTACGAGTATATGCTATTGTCATCCGATCCGGTCGGATGCAGCGTGCATTAGAAAGATGATTCTGTGCAAAATTGCAGCTCGATAGCTGTAAAACTGAGAGACTAATTCGCGTAGAAAGAGACAGACGGACTGACAAAACTCAATCGACGCAGCTCTTCGTCCTGATCAAGAATATATATACAGGCCTAGTAGTAAAACTATCGCAATTCCGAATCTTTTTTATTTCGGTGTTCCCGTTTCCGAGTGAAATTAAAATCGATTGTCTTTTCGAATGAATGAATCGTTTTCGAATTTTAATTCAGCCATAAGGCAGCCTTAACAACGTCGATCAGCACTGCGCATGCGCTGATGCTGAATTCCCAAGGTACAAGCATAAAAAAATCATTTTAAAAAAATTGTATGCACGATTTATCAATGAATACTTCAAAATCTCTACAATGTTAGTCATGTTTCAATAAAAATATTTGCAAGATGAAAAGAATCATCGTTGCCAAGAAAATTGGAGTTTCATTCCACTGACTCTTAGGTAAAACTTTTGCAACCGAGTAACTTGATCGTTTTTCAGTATCGGGAACAGCTGCCAATTCCGAATTCGAATCGAAAACGGGAACAGGCCTGATAGTTTATCTGTGCTTTGCAAACTTCTGTGCCAAATTTTAATATCCTTTGCAAGGGTATAAAAAACCCAGTTGACCACACGTAGAGTACCACTCTTAAACCCTTTTTCCCACGCCCATTTAAAACCCATAAAAATTCACCAACAAAACCACTTGAACCTTGTCTAGTCTAAACAAGTCCAAGGATTTCCAATGTCATTTCAAACTGTGACTATTTTTGGCCTCATTGTTGTCGTCGTTGTCGGCGTCGCTGCCTAATCAATTCCAGCGCATGTAACATAATATTTGTGCCTCCCCCGAAATTGCTTTCACGGGGTGGACTAACGCCCAACTACCCCCTACCGACTGCACGCTTATCGGCACGTCAAAGGGATTAGCGAGGACTAAAAAGGACGTTAGGCGATTGTCGACTGCATTATCGTGGCTAATTAGATTAAGTAAGCAAAAATGAGCTAAAATCTGTTTGTTTCCCTTTCAAAAATTGGTCATAAAGTAAAGGCAATGCACGCAGAAGCCACGAAGGCAATGCATGACTCGATGCCTTGCATTGCATTCCTTTGTTTCGAAGACACAAAAAAAAACTCTAGCCGATATAAACGTATAAAACTCGATTACGCTAGGTAGCCTCAAGTCATAACGTCTCAAAGTAGTCCAGAGAGAGGTAGGCAGATCACGCACTGATCAATAAATTGAACAAAGTACTTGAGAGAGCATCCAATTGAACTTATCATTGTTTTGTGTTATCAGTTCGGAACTATCTTTCGCCCAGCCGCACAAATCTCTCACAGTTTTAGCAAACACTTTGAGTAAGCAAGTTGTCTTCTCAAATTTTTCAGTGTTTTCAGCTGGAATATTCATCTTAAGCCTTAGCCTGTTATTAACCCTAGCCCACTTCAAAATGCCGGAGACGTGTAAAGCCCCTGTGATCAGATGTTTGGAGGACTTTGAACAGAATTTACCTGGGTAAGTTGTTGAAAGAAAAATGAATTGTTTTACATTTTTGACCTTGTCTGTGTCATCATGTAATAAACGGAAAAATGATAAGGTGGATTAGAAAGCAATAACAACACAGAAGCGTAGTAAGAAATACTAGAAAGGGGGGTGGAATTGGAAACATTTAAGAATGCAGCCAAATACTAAGATACTTAAATAGAATACTCTTAAGCTGCATATCAATACTTAGTAAAGCTAACATAAGTTCGTAAGTAAGAGTATTCTATGAAACTAAAGTTGAGATAATATAAACGTATCTAAATTTCGGTTACCAGTTTTGGGTACATCTCGAATATAGTGAATCGGGTTTCAGTTCGTTTCAGTTAATACATAGTTAATTATTTTAAGTTCCTGATGATGATATACTAGAAAAATCTTGAAAATAAGTAGTTAGTTCTAACACATTTTACAAAACTAGATCTATAATCCGACGGTGAAACTTTTACATGAAATTAGAATATACATATTAATCAAAAGTGTAGAGAATTGAGCTATATTGTTGATAATGTAAGTTTTAGTTTTTGAAATATTAGTCTGAACAATGTTTATTATATTAGATGAACACTCGTTTATGATGTTGGCACACGACTTATCGACTTGCTACGCGCACGACCCCTCTCTGCTTCCTTCTTGTCTGTTCTTGACGCCTGTTAAGTGTTGGACAACGTTCACGCTACTGGGTAACTAGGGATGGCGACTATAAGTCCCAATAATGTTTATGAAATTCTGCAAAGTTCCAAGTTGGGTCCATTCTAACCCATTTTTAGGGAACTAGATCTACAAACACAATATCAATTTGTACGAAACTTAAAAAAAACTTAGGTTCTTGTCACAATTAAGTTATATTTACAATTGCAATTAAATTTAAGAGCTAGTTTTTAGGAAAATGAACATTTTTGCCCATTAGTTATAAGGTTTAAAGCAAAAGATCTCAAATAACACTTAACATATATTCTCTTTCTCCATACGTAGCTATCTGAGTAGCCAAAACCAGCTGGCTATATTACTCGACTATGATGGCACTTTGGCACCCATTGCCGATAATCCGACTAAAACCAAAATGCCAGTCCAACTGGAAGCCATACTTCATAAATTAGCCAAACATCCCAAAATATTTATGGCCATCATCTCTGGTCGTGGTCTTAAGGATGTGCAATCCCTTGTACATATTGAGGGCATCACCTTTGCTGGTAATCATGGCTTGGAAATTGAATATCCAGATGGTTCCAGACATGATTATGAACTACCTGCTGATATACAAAAGAATTATGCATCCATGGTCAAGGAGTTAAAAGAGAAGGTGGAAAAAAATGGTGCCTGGGTGGAGGATAAGCGTGTATCGTTAACCTATCACTATCGTGATACGCCAGTAGAACTGAAAGATGAGCAAAAGAAAGTGGCTACTGAAATATGTTTGCGCTATGGCTTCCGACCAAATCAGGCACATGAAGCCATTGAGGCAAAGCCTCCTGTAAATTGGAATAAGGGAGAGGCTGCTCTGTACATTTTGAATAAGAAATTCGGTGAGAATTGGTCAAAGGATGTAAGAGTGGTGTTTGCTGGTGATGACACTACCGATGAGGATGCCATGAGGGTAAGTCGGAGAAAGTAAGCTAGGGAGTGGAACAGTTTTTAAAATTTGTTATATTTCACAGGTACTCAAGGGCTTGGGTTGCTCTTTTCGCATAGCAGCCGATGATCGGATCCAGACTTATGCTGACTTTCGCTTACCCAAACAGGATCTGATGACCGATTTGCTTAAATGGATAGCTCAAGTATATGTGTCTTAAAATTTATCCATTAGTTAGTTAGCTATTATATGTAGTTAGTAACAATTTTTATGCAATATACAAATTATAAAATTGCAAATAGAGGAAAGCTTACTTTGGCCCACTTGTAAATGTTTGAGCATTTATATTTAACAAATAAGTAAAAAAAATTAAATTCAAAAAATTTTCACACTAAAGAGTTATGGAAAAATACAGGGATATAAGCCAACCCGTAACAAAATCCGCCAGTTCCAACAGATAAACCGAACCGAAAACCACAAATAAAAACGAGAGCGTAGGTTAAAGTTGGTCCTGCCCGACTTCGATATACCCGTTACTCAGCGAAATTAATGTTGTATAGCCTTTCCATATGTTAGTTAACAGAGCATTAACATTAATGAGAACATTTCAACAGTATGTAAGCAAATAGCACACGCGGCTTTTTATGAACCTGCTCTTTATGAAACTTTCAGAGATTGTAGGATTTATTCAACATTTTTAATTGTGGGGGCGTGGCCAAAATTTGCAATAAACTTGATCTGCATAGGGACAATGGGAGTCTACATACAAAACTTGGTGGCTCTAGCTCTTCTAGTCTCCGAAATCTAGGTGTTCATACAGACAGACGGACATGGCTATATCGACTCGGCTGTTGATGATGATCAAGAATATATATACTTTATGGAGTTGGAGATGCTTCCTTCTGCCTGTTACATACATTTGCACGACTTAAATATACCCTTTTTATTCTACGAGTAACGGGTATAAAAACAGTTCATTTCGGTTCAGTTTACCAACAAGTTGAAAGACGTAAAAATTTCATGTCCCTAAAAAATTCTTATCGAGGTCGGTTTTATGTAGCTGCTAAACATTTTAAAAAATGTGATCTCGTACATCTCCTGCAATTGTCCACAAACCTCTTGACATGCCTGTCTTAAATAAACTTTCCGTTTTTGGTATTCGATTTGTGAGCGTATACCGTTTCCTTTACTGTACGATATTCTCATTATTCTGTCGTGCAACTTCACCTCAATCCATCATTAGTGGATTCAAAGTGAAATCGTTATGAACTATTCAAATGTTAACTAGGAATTCAGTTTTGAAACTGCTGAGAAGTCACATCCCACCCGACAATCGACCTCGAGAAAGGATCCGTTTTCGACATTTTCTAGAAATTTACTCTTACTAAGCTATCGAGAACGTGTTCCGTTTTCGGCCCGAAAAAGTATTACCTCTCGTTCAGTTTGTGGCAGCAAAACGTAAGTTTTTGAAACACGTTTTGGGATCCGTTCTTTCGCGATAGCGAAAACGGGTAAAAAACGGATCGAATACTGAATCTTTTCCGTTTGAAAAACTTCCAACAAAAACGGATTTCAAATTTAAGAGAAATTATCGTAATAACTGATGTCCGTTTGAAATCCGCATCTCTAACAAAAAGCGGACTTCAAACTTACGTAATTCTCGTAGGTCCGGAAACATACGAGAAATGGTCGGGTGGGATATTTACTTTAGAAATTATAATATTCCAAATATTGAAAATCAAATAGTATATCCTTTATGGATTTTCAAAATTGCACACCTTTAAAAGTACAAAAAACATAACTTACCGAACAGAATTAAGTTCATTTCTGAATATTAGAATTAAGAACGGGCGTAAATGGTTACAAGTGCGAGGAATTAAGGGCGATCCTTGAACAAAAAGAAGTTTTTGACATCATTTCAGATTTTCCTCTACTTCAAAAGTACAAAATTTTTAACTATCGCGACGATATACTCAAGGAAGGGCTTTAAGATTTGAAATAGAAAAGTTCTAGTTATTCCCTTGCAGAGGGTATTATAAAATTGTGCGGATGTTTGTAACGCATTGAAGGAAGCATCTCCGACCACATAAAGTATATATATTCTTGATCAGCATGACGAGCTGAGTTGATTTAGCCCTGTCCGTCTGTACGTCCGTCTGTCTGTTTCAATGCTATCTCCTCCGTCAGTTTTAAAGCTATCCTCACCAAACTTTGCACGAAGTCTTTTGGTACAAATACGCTGCACATTTGTCGGAACCGGCCGGATCGGATGACTATAGCATATAGCTGCTGCGATCGGTCGAAAAACCTAGTCTTAGTGAGAAAAAACTTTTTTGTTTTTAATGGAAACGCCTCCAAAGTACGTATTTCTTAGTTAACTATCCTTTCCCATGATTTCACTAAGTTTGGTCGAAATTGGATGACTATAGCATATAGCTGCAGTACGAACGATTGGTCGAAAAAGAAGTTCTAGTGAGAAAAACTTTTTTGTTTTTAATGAAAACGTCCCTGTATTTTACATTGTAATTTTAACCTTTAAATATGCCAAAGATTCTACAAATCGGGTTTAAATCAAAGGACTATAGCATGGCCAGTCCATACAAAGTTATGTCGAAACCAGCTTCAAATATTTTGTAATCTAAAAAAAAGAAAAAATATTAAAAAAGTTAGAGCTTAGGTATCACTTAACAAAAATAAAGGAATTTAATTAAAATATAACTTACCGATTTTGCACGATGGCAAGGAGCACAGTCGTCCTGAAAAATTATTTCATCGGCATACGAAATATGCTCCTCAATAGATGGTACAAGATGATCGTCCAAAATTATGTTGGTACTTTTTTGGCGTTTACTGTTCCATCAATTAGTCCAGATCTCAACTCCAAAGTAAAATCCCCACCCTGGATCCACAGCCTACCGTCCGTCGTAGGCCTCACTTTTGAACCTTTACGTCGCACGTGGACATACCATCGGAACCAAAGAGGTTTATTTTGGACTCATCTGAAAATATAACGTTCCTCCAATCGTTTATGGTCCAAAATTCGTGCTCTTTAGCCCATTGTAGCCGTTTTTTTCGCATTTTAACGGTCAAAAACCAGTTTTTTTGCAAGTCTGCGCCCATTAGGTCCTGCATCCTGAAAGCGTCTTCGTACTGTTCGAGTGCTAATATCGACTCCTTCCTGACAAACTCAACCTTATATCTTCTGCAGTTTTGTAATCGGATTCGCTAAGCTTTATAATCGTTTTCTGTCCCAGGGTTTCGCTTCAGGTTGGTTTTTCAAAATTCTTTAGAAATCCCAGACAGAAGATTTCGAAAGCCAACTTTAGCGCTTATATCGCGGGCTTAAATTTTCCGATCGCAAAGCCAATATGGCACCTTTATCAGCTTCAGTCATTTTCGACATGCTTTTCACATTTTTCGCACCAAAAGCTTAGGACACAATAAACTGGGCGGTATTTTAGAAAACAGCCAAACCGATTAGAACCTTTTTTTTAATAAAGTGTCAAGGTCCGATATCTATAGTCTTATCCGTTCGACAAAACCCAAATTTTGATAAGGGTAGTTTTAAAACTTGACGGAGCCGAGATAGCGACAACAACCAGAGGCAGGGTTTTTTTTTTTTTTTTTTTTTTGTTTCAAATAAGTATATCAAAACCGTAACATTCTATAAGAAATATTGTTAAGAACGGAATGGTTGTAATTCAAAACAATACAAATTATATGTTTCGGAATCAAGTTCTAAATTTGTGAGATTTTGATATATAAATACAAATTCACAAAATTCTTGGGACAAGTTTATGAAACTTAAGAGATAAGCACAAAACTTCGGAATTCTTTAAACTAGATTTCGATACTCAAGATTAGAAGTAGCTGGAAAGATTGAAAATGCACATACACGGTCGGTAAAAAATCTGAGCATTTTCTCTAATTCTAAAGCCGCAGTGCCACACGATTTTGCCACGGTAAAATAAAATGTTTCATAGATGAAGACAATAGCCGAATTCAAAAGTGAAACTAAAGAGCGAAAGCGGTTTCTTTACACAACCGACAATACCCAAAACCAAAAAATATTTCGGTGGTCAAACTGCACCAGGAATTTTGGAAACAACACAATTCCCCATGAACCTATGAGTAACAACACACTTTCGTGCACAAAACTATCGCAGAACCTGACCTTTTGTCGTAAAAATGTGAACCTTAATTGAAAATCGCACTACTTTATTCCCAATTTACCCAATTGTTTTTTATTGACAGTTATTGACTGGATCTAGTGCTTGAACTTTGTTCATTTCACAAAATTTTTGGAATTTTATTTGTCAGTTTAGAAACGATCATTTTTTATCGTCATGTCTCATGTATCGAACTGTGTAAGGCTTACACTCGAAATCATCTTTACACAAAGTAAGAAAACGGATAAACACTTGTTACCATAGGATTAACATTTAAGTTTAAACGATCAATGAACCACCCAGATTCCAAGGCAAAACATTTTCCAAAGTGTGTCAAAACCTTAAATGAAAAACATTTCCAAATAAACACAAACGACCTCAAACAAAGGTGCATCAAAGACATCACCAGACGCCAACCCCCAACCGCTGCAACCACCAGCTCATTTATAAAATTATGTACGATATATACTAAAAGATCACAGATCATGTGTGTATAGTCATTCTTTCCACTCTTATATATATATAGAAAAATATATATATGTGTAAGCACATATATGTATAAAGAACCATTATAGAATGTGTTTTTTTATAAGCATATGGCTCATAAATATTGTGGGGCATTACTGGGCAGAGTTGCCACCAGCTCAAGAGAGATTTTAAGTAGAAAGAGAGAGAGAGAAAGATACTTTTATACATATAAATCGCACGGCGAGGAGGTACCGTTGCCTGTTTAAATTGCTTGGTAGCATTAGTATTAAGTCGGTCGAGGTACGTCCAGCACGGCGCACAGTTTCCGGTAGATACAAAACGTTTAAAAGAAATATTCTTCAATTATGGCCGAGCAAAAGAAGGCACCTCTCTTAAAGAAGGAGGAGGATTATGTCAAGGCCTTGGAGGGGTAAGTAAAGCGGAAAAGAGAAGACGGAGAAAGATGCTGAATTTCCCGCCTTAGTTTCATTGCCCCCGAAAAGGATCAGGTGGTGTTGCTGCTCGATTACGATGGCACTCTCGCTCCTTTGACAGAGGAATTGTCGGTTATGCCCAAGGATACGGAAATTAATATCAAAAAATTGGCTGCCAATGAGAAAATCTTCATGTGCGTATTCTCGGGACGTGAATTGAGTGAAATCAAGAATCATTTGAAATTCCCCAATGTGACCTATGCCGGTAATCATGGCCTGGAAGTGGAGTATCCCTCTGGCAAGAAATTCAAAATTGAAATGCCCGAAGAATTGCTGGAGAAGCACAACAAATTGGTGGCTGAACTGAAGGAAAAGGTGAGTCAAAAAGTGCTAACCCGAAAACTAACAAACTATAACTTAATTGTTCTTTTGTTTTCTTCTTCTTAGGTGGTCTGCTCGGGTGCCTGGGTGGAGGATAAGAAAATCTCTGTTACCTATCACTATAAGGGCGTCACCGATAAGCTGAAGGCCAAGCTGATAGCCGAGGCCAAGGGTCTGATTCAGGCTCATGGTTTCCAGCTGATTGAGACTCCCTATGCCTTGGAGGGCAAGCCACGCGTCAACTGGGACAAAGGTAAGGGGCTAAACACAATATATAATTTATCAAAATTCCTAACATCTGCCGCCTTCCATTTTGACTGCCAAGAGCTGTCTTATAGTCTTGGCACCTGTTCGAAAACAATTCGATTTTCCCGCCGCTTCAATGATTTAATTATGGCCATATTTTCTATATTTTCTATACACTTCGACGTGTGGGCGTCTCGAAAACATTTTCAAAATTAAAATATTTGATATTTATGTCTGCTCAATTCTTACATATAGAATTGTCTCCCAATACCTCAAACCTCTGTCGCCACTCGCTTCTTTATGATAAATTATCAAAAATTTGTAATTTTTCATAGAAAAAAAATTTCGCTTTCGTTTGAAATATATTTGTCACTTTTGTTTGGGAATTTTATTTTTCGGTTGTCTAGGAAAATTTTGAGTTGAAATATAAATTTAGTAATTATAGCGCCGCTTTTTTGTATTCTTTTTTTTTTTTTTTTTTGAGAGACAGCGAAACGAATTTAATTTGATGACATCCTCTCATTATTAACGATGCAATATGCACTTCAAATGAAAACTTAACATAATTGCTTGCACATAAAATTGATATCCGCTAGAGTCTTTTGATCATTTGGAATGGGGAAAATTGCTAAAGTTCATAAAGCATTTTATTCTTTTGAAAATATTTCAATGGAAATGCTTATGAAAATTATGTCCAGGTCTGAGGCTCTAGAAATAATTATTATTTCTACTCTATCTTGGCTCGGTTCACAAGGTTAAAAGTCTGCTGCAAAGGCTTAGTTCAGGCTTATTGCATCAAACGAACGGAACCTTATTGATTAAGTACCACACGTACCTAGGCGCGAAAGAGATCGAAAAGATGAAATGACCTCATAAACAATTCTTTAAGAATTTAATTAATTTTATTAACAAAATCAACGTTCAAATTATTGCAAAGTACTTTATTTGGTAAAGTTTTGTTAATGGTATTAAGATACGTCAAATATTGTTATCCAAAATGTACCGGCAAAAGTTTTGTTGTAAGCAGGGTTTCGGTTCCGGTACGTCCCGAAATAAATGTTTCGGTTAAAGGGTATATTTTGGTTTACAATTTATTTCGGTTTCAATATGGAACCCGGGTTTTTTATTTCCTTATACCGGTACGTACCGGTACAAGTAAACATTTTTTAGTGATACAAGCCTCCCACTGACACTATTACACATGCACAACTGGGAAGGCTGGAGATGTAGCTATTAATAGCAACATGTGAACTATAAACGGACATTTGGCTTTGTTATAATTCGCAAGTTTAAATTCGGCTACTGCTTAGCTTATATAGCAGAGGGAGGCAAAAAATACATTTACATTTTTGCATTGCAATGCATTGGTGTGTGTGAGAGCAGCTCAAAAATTGCTCTCAATTTCAGTAGCATCGACTGCGTCGCGGCGTAGGAAAGCAAGCAACGCAGCGGCGCTTGTACAGCTTATACTATGCGTGTTTGAGCAGCGCTGCTTTGAGAATTTTCCTATATACGCCAGATAGGAAGCTGCCGGCCCCTGTTATATAGCGACAATTATTAATGGTTGTTGGTGTGTAAATCGGTTAGAATCTCACTGAAAAGTGTAGATTGTGGTACTAGACGAAACATATCATGCCTGAGAAACCTTTACCGGCTTGTGACCATATGTTCATATCATTTGTTGTTGATTTCTTGAGGATTATTGAATTATAATCAGTCCCCGACTTTAAAACGGCTAAACAAGCACTCTGACTAAAATTAAGGTCGTTTAAAAAAAATTAAATTCTGAGTTCAACCATTTTATTCTTTTGAAATAAAACGAAACAAGACTCAACATAAAACGTTTCAGTCGATTGACAATGTGGTTGAGTCCATACATCCTTCTAAGCGGATTCATTTCATATTTTAAAGACAGAGAATAAGACTTCCACGCTAACCAGCATAGCTGGTTGAATGGAATCCAATAGCTTATTTGTTGACACATTTAGATTCAGCATCTGCTTCTGACAAAATCCAAAAGTTGCTTTCGAAGGCAAAGCAAAAGATTTCTGAAAAAAGCGAAGCAGCAGCCGTCGCTTTGTGATTTTTCTAAATTGCCTTGCCTCTGCTTTCGATCAGGAGCGCAAGTCCGAGCTGTTGTAGTCACAAAAACCTAGACGATTAATCAGACACTTCTTTTGTCATCCTATCATTTGGGGGTCTCGACGCCTTCTAGTCTGTCATTTTGAAGACAAATGATTTATTCGAACAATTATTTGTCGAATCATTTTTTTATTTTAATTCGTACAAAAAAAGGAATTTTTTTGTGAATTTTTTGTGACGACGCAGCTAAGATCTCTTTAATAAAATCAATAGCACGTTAAAGTATGATATTTAAAGAATAATGTATACAATTCACGAAAAAATATTAAAAAAACACGTCCATAGCAGCAATTATTCGAACGTGTCTCGGAAAAAGTAGAATTGCGGTGACAATCTTAACTTGGTGCTGGATCATTAGAAATCAAAAAATCAAAGTTTATTCGTTAGAAATTTTAATTTTGCTGGAACATTTTGAAGGGAAAACGCGATTTTTTTGTGAAAATAGTCGGCAAATTTGTTAATGTGAAATAAAAATAATAACAAACTTGAAAAAAAAACTCTCCAGCGTTACCTCGTAAATTATGTACAGAAATAGTTTTCAAAATTTCAAAAAGACCGGTGCAGTAGTTGTCAAGTTATGAAGTTGAAAACGTAAGTTGTGTGAAAACGCTATAAAGTTTTTATGCTCATACATTTCAAGAGGACGGTTTACTTGAAATTTTGACCCAACACTCTCCAAATGTTGTACTTTCAGAAAAAAAATTGTACACTTAAAAAAATCAAGCGAGCTGCATTAGCAAACCCGAAAGTGTCTACATTGGCCTTTTTCTCAGTTTATGGCAAATTTTTCAAATATAATCGTCGTGTACAAGCCAGAGCGGTGGTCGAATTCTAATTTAAACCAGTTTAGCATAATGCCCAAAGACTCTTCTAGTTTGGTTGCATTTATAACTGCTGAAACGACAAAGTTACAGCCGAAGAAATGAATTAAAATTTATTGTAGGACAACTAAATTAATACACAAAATATGTATAGGAATTATTAAAAGAATACGTGATCTAACATGGAACTTACATTAATAGTCAAGCAAATGTACAATAATAACATTCAGGCGGTACTAGATTCAAATAATATTTGGGTTAATATTGAGCAACCTCGCGAAAATTTCATAAAAATTCTATGAATTTGGCTACGAAACTTGAGAACTATGGAATCGCTGAAGACGGGATAGCCATATACTAGCTGATTAGTGCTGGTCTATACAGAACGACAGTCAGAATTCAACATTGGGAAGAAAGTCCCTGAAGCGAAGCTTTTCAGGAATCCAGTAATATGTATTAGGTTGGAGCCCAATATTTCCCGGTCGCCTAATTAAAAAAAGGCTATTTTGATTGTCCTCCTCGTTTGACCGACGTAATTCCTCCAGTCTTCTCCTTGTTGGGTTACTTAAAGTCAAAAGGTTATGTCAATAAGCCCCGGACTCTGGAAGCCTTAAGCCTTTTATTTTTTACATAGGTTTAAATGGGTCACCATGTAAATGAACTGCATAATATGTGTATGGCTTTTAAAGTCAAGGTAGGATTTACATCCATATGTAATTTTGACAAATGCTTATATATTTTTTGTGTTTAGCAAACGTGCGGAAGCTATAGATTAGAGCAGAGATTAGAGATTTTTTTTAGGCTGCATTGATGTGTTCTGTCACATAACATTCAAGAATCAAGAAATTTATGCTCGTTGTGAGATCCATAATTTTTGTAAGTCCAAAAATTCAACAAAATGTATTTTCCGCTATATCTTGAAAACAAGAGCTGATGGCGCCAAACCGAGACCAGATCCGAGAACCGAGATCGGCTTTAACAGAATGGCTGTTGCCCTGAGTTATTTACAAATAAAATTTTATAAATAGCATTTAAATTCAAATAATTAGATAATTCTTCATTCGAACAATGCCAACTTTGTTCAGGACTGATTTGGAGCCTTTGTTTTAATAATGGAACATATATTTTTTGGGGAAAATATTGATCAAAAATTTTTGGTATATTGAAAATGAATAAAATTGTTGAACAATTTCAATGTGCATTGCCATGTGCATTTCATCAATAATTTAAAGCCAACTGTTTAGATTTCCTTAATGATTAGCTGTTTTGATTAATTATGTGCAAGCCATGTGGAACTTATTGCTAATTTCTAGTGAAATATACAAATATTTCATTGTATTGCTAGTGCTACACATTCTGGAAGTCTTCCAAATTATGGCAAGTAAACAAATTTTTCAAATGCTTTGGGTTCAAGCCTAAAGCGGTTCGTGATTCGCTTTTCAGCCCAAAATACTTCAAGGAACAACAATAGAAGCTGAGAACTGTTTCAGTAAAACTGTGTATTTCTACTACAAAGATTAGAAATGAGAACTTCTTCAGGGGAATCTGCTTCAAGAAACCAAAGAAATTACATTTTTGACAGGGGATACACTGTCAGTGTGTTAACAGTCAAATATTAAGAGTATTAAAAAAGTTCCAACGCCATTCATCTAAGGAACTTTATCTGAAAAAAATGGTTTCAAATTGGCTTTTAAGTTAAAGGAAAGTACAATTTTTGTATTATAAACAGACTGAGGGTAGAATTTTCTCTCCCATTTTATGAGTACACCTCTGATCTCATTCTACATAGACTATATATAAATCTCCTGCAGCGTTTAGAGTAATCTTCTTGTTTCTACATATTTTTGTGTGTGTTTCTTTTTCCGTCGATTATTTTTAGTTCTTTGCGTGGGTGATTGCTGTTCATCTTCTTCGGCGTTTGCTCGCTCAAGTAAATGTATGAAAAATGAAATTGAAATCGTTGCACACACATACCCGCAATATGAGCATAGTCAAAAGGTTTCTAAGTATTTTTTGTTAGTTTTGATTATTTGAATTTATTTTTCCCATATTATTTTTTTTTTTTTTTGGTCGACTATTAACGCCACATTTTTGTTTAATTGGTGACGCAGTCTTGTATATCCCCCTATTCATGGGCGCGTCGGTGATTGCATTATGTTTTTCAGACGGCACCAATAATTCGTGTTCCCAATTTGTATGCGCCACAAAGATGTGTTTTTTTTTTTTTTGTGAAATTCTTTGTGCAATATTTTATTTCCACTACAAATTTATTGCCTTTGGAGGCGGCGGCCACAATCATAATTAATGTTTATTTTCACGCATTTTTTGTTCGAAAATGATGTCCACGGCTCATTGGCCTGCCATCCAATTTGATCGCAGTTGTCTCCTTTTTTTTCCAAATGTTTTGACTCGCTTGAGCGCGAGGGTGAGCGACATTTATAGGGCAGATATAGCGGTCATACTAGACAGATTGTGGGGTGTCATTAATCTTCAGGTTATGAATTATAAATTTTACTGAGAATAATTTACATCAGAATTTGCAGGCTCTCTATAATTGCACAAGTAAAACTTATTCAATGTAATGTTTTCAATTTGTAAGAAACTATATAAAGATCTATTTGAGTGCTTTCCTTATACTATCCAATTTAAGTGCCTCTTAATCTTCCTTTCAATCCATTCGAATTTATTTCATAAAATATTTTTACAGAAATAGCTAATTCTGGTGTGTAATTTCCATCAAATATACGGGGGTGTCACAGAAATCGGTTTCATTTCGATCTAAAACTGCTGCGTATAAGTGTAACCAAAATCGGCTACTTTGATGACAAAAGTTAGTTGAACGTGCAGTTAAAGCGTACGGGTTTCCTTCCCTAAATCACTATTCTTAACTACAATCTAATCACTTCCCTCCATATTAAACTCTCAACTGTATAAAATATTTTCCAATCTTTTTTAGACTCGCTCCATTCGTTTCACTTTCTTTTCTCTTATAGTACTGACACAATTCACTTAAAATCCACCATTCATCTTAAAATTTCCCCCCACTAACATAAAATAACAAGCCTTGCGAAAATTCTACTACGTTGACAACCCTCAGTATCAAATTTGTACTACTCTTTGTATAGTATCTCTAAAAAACCCGAACTTGGGACCTGTTCTCTCCTGGCACACCTATTATAAGGCCAGGTCAGAAAATTACACATTCTTTCTTCTTCGACCTTTTATCTTCCACCAAGGGGTTTCTTGTCACCCCCCTTTTTACTTATCGTTTCTCCTTCTCCCCTTTTCCCCCTACCCCTCGTTGTTCTTCCCCCTTCACTTTTTTGCTTGGTTGGCTTCTTTCTGTTTCGCGCGGTTCTCAGTTCTCTACCTAGTGGGGGTGTCCACTCGCCGTTCTCTCGGTTTAGAAACGGGGTTTACATGTGTCATTCTCGTTCCACATTTTTTTTATAAATGCTTTAACTTTTGTTTGTATAAAATTTAATTGTGGGTTCGTCCAGGACATTGCGCCGATCTAGTTTTTCTAAATCGGTCGTGTAACTGGATATCATGGCCGCCAGTTCGAAAAACGTGGTATCGGATAAATGGGTCATTAAAAGGGCTATATCTTCTACAGTATTTCGAATTTCAAAAAAATCCTTTTTGGGCGATATTCTTAAATATCTAGGCTATACAAAGATGCAAAAAAAAAAAACCAAAAAAAAATTTTTTGCACCTGGAGAACCCTTTAAATTGGAACAGGTTTCCCATTCTCAACAATTTTCGTTTCCTAATAAAATTTAAAAACATATATATATTTCTAATAGGAATTTCAACGATTTTTGCATTAATTTTTTCAAATTTGCTTCTATTTACTTTCAGGTGAGGGTGCCAAAATGATTCTGGAAAAGCAATTCGATGCCGATTGGGCCAAGAATCTGAAAATCATCTATGTGGGCGACGACACCACCGATGAGGATGCCATCAAGGTTTTGCATGGCATTGGTAAAACTTTCCGTGTCTCCGAGCTGCCCACACTTAAGACCTATGCCAATTATCAAATCAAGACCGTCGAGGAAGTCGGTTGGCTGCTGAAGGCCGTTCAGGCTTACTACGAGAAGAAGAAGAAGGCCTAAGAAGGAAGAGGGATTTAGAAGCTTAAGCTAATTCCAAAAAATACCAAAATTTATTTCTGATTTGTTTTGTGGTCTTTGATTTGAATGAACCAATAAATAATAAATAAATTCCAAAAATTATCTACGCTCTGATTTAAGGCCACCGCCACGTCCACCGCCGCCACGACCACCGCGTCCACCCGGCTTGACCACCGTTTGGGGCACAATGGGCGCTGAGGCTGGCACCGTTGTGTTGGGGGCAGCGGCAGAAACAGCGCCGGCTGCACTGGATGGTGGGATGGGACCTCCCACTGCCGGCACAGCCACCATACCAGTCGGGGTTGCTGTGGGGGTTGGTGGTTCCGGTCGTTTGGGCTCACTCATGTTTACAGATTCATTGAAAATCATGCAAAATTCGCCTATTTTAAAGACTTCTCCATTTTTGCCCGAATAGAGAGTGAGACAATGTCGCCAAATGGACGCGTAGCCTTTGGTCAGTCTGATGATATCGCCGGGTGCGATCAGCTTGCCGGGCTCATCCCAAATCGAAACATTAATGCAGGCTGTGTGGTCGCCAACCTAGAATGTGGCAAACGGTTAGAGGCAGACTAAGGGCCGTTTTCTCATGTTCCTGTTTTTGCAAAACTAGGTGGGTTTTACGCATTTGCATAGCTCATGCTCAAAATGAACAGAGCAAGTTTACCAAATCCACCTAGATGTGCAAGAACTGGAATATGAGAAAAACAACAACTAAATTGCTTACCTTAAAATTGCGCACCTCTCGATTCTCCTTGGTGACGGTGGCCACGCCCACTTCCAGCACTATGAAAATGACATTGATGTTCTTAAGACCCGGTTTAATGTCCTTAATGTGTATGCAATCCGCATTGTAATTGTACATGGCTAAGGAAAGTAATCTCTAAAATTGTTTGGCGTCTTGTTGAACAGCTGTTTCCTCTAAGGTAAGTGTTGATAAATGTTGGTGCTATCGATATATCCCACTATCGATATAATGGTCATGCAGCTTGTATGAACTCCAACCCGACAAAAGTTTGCACGCAAATTCGCGCTTCGTACGTTTTACAATTATCGTTTTCAGTCGTGATCAAAAATTTGTAGACATAAAAATTTGGATTAATTATTGATTGTTTGATAATAACGATTTATTAAAATTTTTAAATTTATTAAATTAAACTAAATTGAAAAAAATTGTTTGCTGAAGGTATAAAGTACCCTTTAGTTGTATAAAAAATTCACTATTATACCCTTGTTCCACTGGCACATTCAAGAAAATATTCTCTTTTTTTCATTTATTTAGATACCTTAAGGCTAAATTTCTTAAGGCAATGTTCTGTTACTATTTGAAGTAGCTTATATTCTCGAAAAGTGAATGTAATGTAGAACAAGGGTATTAAATAAATACTATTCACTTTAATTCACTTCATTCTGCGCTAAGATATTTTTGGATATTTTGGTGTCCGCGACTCACTGTAGTTCGCTTTGAAATACAATGAAACTAGTTCAAATCAGGATTTTCATACTTGCCACATACGGTCACACTGGATTGAAAATGTTTTAAAATTCTTGATTTATTTAAACATTCGTCAGTATTTGCGATTTTCTTTCGTTATTACCCGAGATTTCGTAGTGGAATGGCCAGCAGAGCAAAGGGCCTAAATATGGTTGAGCAATGTCGCGTTAGCATGTCCAGTTTGGCAGATGATACCAACAACAACCGGCAAAATGGACTCACCGACGCGGAACAAGGCGGCTTACAGATTATATATAAGCCCGATGAGAATCTACCCGAAAAGGTATGCCCTCCTTGCTTGACAGCGATTAAAGCAGAAGCACTGATGAAAGAGGACGAAACCACAGCATTATTGGAAGCACTGGCCAACGACGAGTGGACGGCGCGTCCGGTTAAGCTAGAGGATGATTTAAAGTCCTTGGAACAGGATGAAACCTTATCATTCTTGGAAGAGCTGAGCAACGAGGATTGGACGCAGGTCGGGCGAAAGAAGATCTTTAAAAGCGAATGCCAAGAGAGCGGAAAGGAAGTGCTCGAATCGCTCACGGGAGACGACAGTGTTGAAAGCGAAAGGAATCAGCTCGAGAAGGGCTTAAGTGTAAGCGAAGTGCAGGATGACCTTCGCCCTAACACTGACGAAAGACGCTCGAATTCATTAACCCAGAAGAGTAGTCTAGGGTATCGCCTTAGATCTCGTACAAAGGAACAACTCAACAAATCGCTCACAGGGGGCGGCAGGCAGCTTGGACAAAGAAACTTACACCCAGAAGACCCCAGAAGAACAACTCAACAAATCGCTCACAGGAGACGGCAGCGTGGACAGAGAAACTTACACCAAGAAGAAAAGTGTAAGCGAAGATCATACAGGCAAACGATCCCACAAACGTTCCCCAAAACCAATCTAGAAAAAACCAGGATGGCAAACGCCATATCAAATGTTCCCTCTGCTCAAAAGCTTTTACACGGCTAAGCAGTCTAAAGGTCCACCAACGCATTCACACTGGCGAACGACCATACAAGTGTTCCCACTGTTCGAAGACATTTGTCACCATGAGCAATCTAAAGAGTCACCTAGGCACTCACACCGGCGAACGACCCTTCAAATGTTCACATTGCTCGAAAGCTTTCACCCAGCAAGGCTATCTAGCGATTCACCTACGCATTCATACTGGCGAGCGACCCTTTGAATGTTCCAACTGCTCGAAGACATTTGCCGAAAAATCATCTCTAAAGAATCACCAACGCATTCACACTGCCGAACGACCCTTCGAATGTTCCCACTGCTCGAAGACATTTGCCGAAAAAACAACTCTAAAGAATCACCTACGCATTCACACTGGCGAACGACCCTTCAAATGTTCACATTGCTCGAAAGCTTTTACCCAGCAAGGCACTCTAGCGATTCACCTACGCATTCATACTGGCGAACAACCCTTCAAATGCTCCCACTGCTCTAAGGCATTTTCTCTAAAAAAAAATCTGCATAGGCACATACGCATTCACACTGGCGAGCGACCATACAAGTGTTCCCACTGTTCGAAGTCATTTGTCGCCAAGAGAGATCTAAAGGTTCACCTAGGCACTCACACCGGCGAACGACACTTCAAATGTTCCCACTGTTCGTCGTCTTTTACTCGACAAGACAGTCTAGTGACTCACCAACGCATTCACACTGGCCAGCGACCATACAAGTGTTCCCACTGTTCGATCACTTTTAGCAGAAAAAGGAAGCTAAACCAGCACTTTCGTACTCATACCGGAGAACAACCCTCTGAGTAGCCGACAGGAGACGGCAGTATACTGGGCGAAAGATTCGAGCTCGATATTTTCACCCAAAGGAAGTGCAAAATCCAGCTTCGCTCCCAAGCTGGCGAACGAACCTACAAGTCCTCATGCCGGCATGACTGCTATTCGACTTCAAGTTGTTTTCCTGCCTATAAAATTTAAGTATATTAAGAAAATTAAGAATTAAGAAAATAAATTACCTGTCATAACTCAAAATAATCCACTTTGTGAAAATTGCGATTAAAGTTCTAAAAGGATTTTATCAGAGAAAGTAAACACGACTATCAAAATTCTTTAAAGTTTTTTTTAGCGTTTCATGATGCGGAGAGAAAAAGCAAAAGGGGTTGACTGATGCTATTTTTTGAATGCGGAATGCACACCTGAGAGAGCTCATAACATAAAAAGAAGCGAGAGACACATACAGTGTTGCTTCATTTTGAAAAATGAATGTAGGCCGCGCGGTCTAATTTCATTTTGTTGTCGCGCCTAAATTCATATTGCAGAATGCTTGCTGTGGCTGCAGCCTGGTACTAATTGACCTTGCATCTGGACAACCTTTCTTCCGATAGCTTGAATTGTTTAAAGCGGGACCCAAGATTTATTGTATCGTTTGCTTTTTCCGTAAATCTTTGACTGGCATCTGACGTACAAGAGGCGTTTCTTTAATTAAACCGATTCTTTTGTTTACATTGTGTTTTGCTGTTCGTACGACCGCTAGGTTACATTTTTAGTTTAGCGGGCGGTAAATTAGATTAATTTTGTTGGAAATAAAGTAAAATTACCACTGTTCTCAGTCCACTGTGCACTCTCCAGTTTTATTAGTGAGACCAGCCTCGATATTTTGATTTTATTAGTGAGACCACACTCGATAAGTTTATAGAATTAGTGTGACCACGCTTGACTATTTTGTTTACAAAAAAATCTTAAGAAAAATTAAGATGGCTTTGGAATCTGCATCCAGCAGCTCAGAATCTGGTAGTTCTGGTAGCTCCAGCGGTTCATCAAGTTGCACAGATACCGGCAGCTCCTCGGATACCGACTCCAGCAGTGCCACGCCAGAGGAGAAGCCCCCAAGCCCAGTCAGGGGAGTGCAAGTGGGAGCGGAGCAGCAGGGGCAGGAACAAGCACAACAACAACGACCACAAATGCTTCCCATGCGGTTGCAGTGCGTCGCAAAGCAGCGGAGAATGAGAAATTGGCACGCAATAAGAGATTAACCAGTGAGGATGAGGATGATGAAGAAGCGGCCGTGCCGCCGGCCAAAAAGAATGCACGCATAGCAGCCGTAACGGGCAGAAGAAAGCCTGCTCCTGCAGTGACCAACAGCAGCAGCAGCAAACAGCCGCCAAGTGCCACCAAGAGAAGCACAGAAAATGGACAAACACAGAGCAAGCGTCCCTCACTTAGCTCCTCCTCCAACAGCACCGATGACTCGCACAAAGAGGTAAAAAATGGTCGTAAGGTGCCGCTCAAAATGGCCAGCACAGCCTCAGCCGTAAGGGCCAAACAGATACGGCAGCAGCAACAACAGCAGCAGCAGGTGAAGACCAAAAATGGGGGTGGAACAGCTCCTCCTCCTGCCGCTAGCAGTGCAGACAGCGATGACTCTGACAGCGGCTCTCAATCAAATGAAGATTCTAGCTCGGTCAGCGATTCAGAGGCCACCGACTCCAGCAATTCCTATAGCTCTCAACCACCCAAAAATGCCACCAAAGGCAAGAGGCCGCTGGCCAAGGACAGCGAGGAGGAACGTCGTCGGGACAAGGGCAATCCCATGCGTAAACTTACCCGCTCCTTAAGCATGCGTCGTACCAAGCAGCAACAGATTACCAAACAGGAGACAGAAAGTGATTCAGATGCGGATTTAGACGAGGAGGCGGCGGCAGAGCAGCAGGAACAAAAACCCATCCTAAGCAAGAAAACCAAAGTTAAAAAGGAAACGGCCACCAGCAATGCTTCCAATGCTGTAGCCGCACCCTCAGCCCCATTCAAAGCCCGTCCCGTGTCTCCGGCCACGCAGCAGCTGGAAAAGAAATGCCCCATCGAGGGCTGTGACTCTTCGGGTCATCTCAGTGGACATTTGGATCGTCATTTTCTGCCCGAAGCCTGTCCCATCTATCACAATATGTCCGCCTCCGAGTGTAAAGAACGGGCCAATGAGCGTAAATTAAGACAAGAGCAGCGCCTTAAGATGCCCGTAAATATTGTAACAGCGCCCGGAACAAATCAGCAAACCACTGGCAAATCTCTCACACCCGAACAACGTGAGTTTTTGGCCAAGATACGTGAATCGAGGGCCAATTTTCGTCCCGTACATCATAATTTTCTTAATGATAAGGTAAGTGAAGGGAGTTTCCTTGCAAGAGCTTTGTAAATACGTTACGTTTTTGTATATACATAGGTCAAGCTGGAAAAGGACTGCACTGATGAGGATCGTGAGCCGAATCTAACTGGCCTGGTGCCCGACTATGATTTGCAATTGTTTCGTGAGGCCCAGGCACAGGCTTCTGAGCGCATTGAGGATGAACTTAAGGATCTGCCTGTGGGCAAGGGGATTAAGTGAGTTATTACTTCCTTTTTTTTGAAATATGTAATTTTAGTTTTTAAAGATGTAGAATATATCCAAAAGTTTGGTTTGGATGTAGAAAATAGCTTAAAAAGTGAAAGTTATTTACTGACACTGACATTACTTTTTTTAATTAGAATTACTTATTAGTAATGCTAATTAAAAATGCTTTATTTAAATCAGGGATGCAAACCGGTTCTGAACTGAACCGATACAAACCGGAACCGAACCGCTAATTCCCGCTGATAAACCGATCCGGCGTCCCTTCGAAATTGTTGAACCGATCCATCTCATTAGTCTGTCGAGCTTCTTCACCTTAATCTAACTTTAGACCGGAGTACAGCTTTTAAAGTGATATCATTATGGACGAAGCCAGCACATCCGACTCTTCAAATGTTCTCTAGAAATTCAATTTCATTATTTTTCAAATATTGAAGCAAAAGTTCGGTGAAAAGACACTATAGGTGAGCTTTAACATTGTGAAAAGGATTTCAGTATGAAATAGCTTTCTCTGAGAAAACTTTCAAGATTTAAAGGATTAGCTAATACTTTATAATCTGTTCGAACCCAACTTTATTTAACATCAAATAGTATAACCCACCTAGGCTTATAGTTTTTCAAACTTCTGCAAAAGTTCAAAAGATTTTGACATCATTTTGGATTTTCCGCAGCTCCAAAAGTCAAAAAAAAATGACTTTCCGTGCAGTTTTCAGTTAAGTTGCAACTCAAGGAAGGGCCTTAAGAGTTTTGATAAGGTGAAATTATGGGCGATCCAAGAAAAAAAAGCAGTTTTTGAAACGTTTTCGGACTGCTTTACCTTCGAAACTTAGAAAAAAATACCTTTTCGCGCAGACTTGGGGGCAAGCAGGGACTTTATACTTAAGAAAGGTTATAAGGCTTGAAACTCGACAAAATTAAAAACGATCCTTGAACAGAAATGCGATTTTGGCAACTTTTTGGACTGCCTTACCCTCGAGAGTTTTGAAAAAAAAAACTTTCCGAACAGATTTAAGCAAAATTCGGGACGTTATCCTTAAGTTAAGGCTTTGAGGGTTCAGATTCGGCGGAATTAATTGCGATCCTAGAACAGAAATGAGTTTTTGGACATTTTTTTAAACTAATCGTAGTTTCAAAAGTCCATGAAAATAACGGGTTGTTATACTTAAGGCTGGGCTTTAAGGGTTCAGATTTAACAGATTTTCGGCATCCAAGAAAATAAATTTCGTTGCGAATTCTTTTCCGCGCAGATTTGAGGGAAGATCGGGTAGCGAAAACGTAAACTGATCTTCATTAATATTCATTATAATAAATTAAGACTAAACCGAACCGAAACCGCGCTTCAGTTGGCTTCAAAAACCATGATTTAAGCCGAACCGGTGGTTCAAAAACTGTGTGAACCACTGAACCGAACCAGTCCTTATTTCCGATCGGCTTGCATTCTTGATTTTAATTGGCATTAAATCTGGCAGTTCAAATTCAAATTTTTATTCCCTTGCTGAGGGTATTATAAAATTGTCCGGATGTTTGTAACTCATTGAAGCAGATCACAGCTTCCTGGCGGCCAATTCACAGCTCCATATTTGCTGATTATTCGATTTTCGAAGATAGGGCGCAGAAGATTGATTGTGGCGTGCGCTGTGTGGTCGTCCAACTTAACATTGCGCGGTAGCGCTCACCATTCACGGTCACGGAGGCTCCTTCTTCATTTTCACAGAAAAATGGACCAATGATGCCTCCTGACCAAAATCCGCATCAAACAGTGACACGTGGAAATATGTTTTTAGTATTTCCCAACTTTCTTCAACCGAATAGCGACCCATTTCGTATATGTCAAAGTTTTTACTAAATATAAGTCGCTTTCCGAATGCCATTTGACGTTTTTAAAGTCAAATTATGAATAGTTCAAATTCCAAACACTAGATGGACCACCCTATATATATAGTCATCCGACCTCGACCAAATTTTGATCGGTTTCAAAGCATACTATATCAATACTGTCAGAGTTCTGAAAAGCTTAAATTTACAAAAAAAAAAACATTTTTCTCACTAACACGAATTTTCCGACCGATCGGTCGTATGGTAGCTATAAGATATAGTCATCCGATCCGGTTGGTCCGACATATTAGCAGCGTGTAATAAAAAGAAGACTCTGAGCTAAATTTCTGCTCGATAGCTTCAAAACTGAGAGACTAATTTGCATAGAAACATCCAGATGAACGGGCAAGCTCAATCGGATAAGCTTCTCGCATTATCAAGAACGTGTATAGTTTAAGGGGCCGGAAATTAATGAGGTTATTCACTAGCCCTTGTAAAATGACAAAGCGTAAATCCAAAAGTTTACGAAGCAACAACAAAACACATGAGAAAAAAATTACCACATTTAACATGCCTTAGGGTATGTTTAAAAAATCAGTCGTAAATGTGAAAAAGTGTAATGTTTTGAAGTGTTGTAAAATTTTTCAAAGAATCGGTTAAAAATACTTAGTATCGAGCCATTTCTAGATTTTTGTCTTAAAAATATGCGGTCACACCAGCAAACTGAAAATTATAAAAAAGAAAACGAAGGCACTTCAAAGCGCTGGAAGAATGTTATGACGCCAAGCGTTTCCGCAAGGCCCAGTGCCCCATTGTGGATCGGCTGACCTGCATGCTGATGTTGAAGGGTCGCATCAATGGCAAGAAGCCGAGTTCCAGACTTCATGGTGGATGTGTCGCTCTTGCGTCGCGTTAACCAGGTCATCTGGCTGCTGTGCCAAGATCATTTCCTAGTGCTTGGTCGATAAACTGATCAATGCTGCAAAGGGTTCCTCCAACTCGTACGCCATCAATTCGAAAACAAGAAGACAATTCTACTGACATAAAATAAGTCTATTTACCAATTCCGTAGCCTAACTGGGGGTCGTAAACACCCAAGATTTAACAACATAAGAAAATACAATTAATAAAATTCTGTCTGTAGCAAGTCCTAAAGAGCCGCCATCACCTACTCTAAACATTGCTTCAATTTTTCTTATTGATGCAGCTATTTTGCATACTATTTCTTAAAGGGCCAAGTCTATTTTTCGCTTATTCAAAGCTCGTTGCACCCTTTGTCTTGGCATTTTTATTTTGTTTTGCTTTTACTGAAAATTTCCTAAAGGCAGCCGGTTAAGTGTGCCTTTGCCATACAAAAAGGAGACAGTTTTGTTAAAAATTAGTTCGGCCGAAATTACGGTAGGTTTTGCAGAAAAACAGTTGGCCCTGAAAATTTCAACAGTGAATCACAAGGGGTCACTTAGTAGCTCGAATGTGGTAAATTTACGATTTACCATTTTACAAGAGCTAGTGAATATCCTAAATATTTCTAAGCGTTGTAAAGTTCTGGACGAAATTATATTTCCCTTTGCAAGGGTATAAAAAGAGAACATATGCTCAAAATTTGATGTATTGAAAGTTCAATAACAAAATGTAGAGCAATCGCAAATTGATCATGCAGGGGATTGGATGTAAGAGTCGAAAATAAGTCAAAACTGTTGAGAAAAAGGGTTATAAATGACTTTCTCCAGACAAAGTTATCACAAATGAACAAAAGGTAAGCGCTTTTATGACTCTTTTAATCAGACAAAGTATTCAAAAAAAACTCGAATCCGATCAAAAATTTTATAAAATGCTGACTGGTTCTTGTCGCTGAAATCTGAACCTGATCAAGAATATTTATATTTTTTATGATTTATGATGCTTTCTTCAGGCAGTTCATTACGTTTGCACGACATTAATATACTCTTTTTACTCTTCGAGTAACGGGTATAAAAATTGCCAAAAACATAAGCAAAGTTTGCTATGTTCTCTTAAATTTGTAAGCAATTTCACTGTCAAATTAATATATTATGGGAATGGGTGAAATGCAGCATTAAATGTTAAATTGTAAAATGACAATATAGATTTGTAGAAGTACCTTTCACTTACCAAAATCTCTAGAACTCACAAAGTGAATGGCAAGGGAATAATTCAATGAGCCTGTGCAAAGTCTGTCGACCTAAAATTCCCTGAGATTAACTTGTGTGGGTGTTACTTATCTTGTTGAGTTCTAGAGTCTTAGCACTTCCCATTGGCAATTCCTTTTAGTCCAGCACTAGACTCTGAAAGACTAGATGCCCAATCTCACAAGTCTAGAAAATAAAGATAGGCAAGATCTCCTGATCACAATAAAAATTGTCCTCCCCAACCGGAATAATAAAATTAAACAGGTTTTACCCCTACGCGACTTACCATCACTCTCCCACCAGAATAAAAATAAATAATCTCTTTAAGGGAGACACCAAAACGATAGAAAGCATTAAATGTACTATATTTTTTAAGAATTCTTGGCGCCGAAACGACAGACGCACACGCCTTAATTGGGTGGATAAAGCCACGCATATTCAAATTATGTTTGAAATTAGGCAAACACAAATCCATTGAGAAGATAAACAAGGTTATATTTTTGATCAATTGACTATAACTTCCAAAATATAAATGCCAATCTAGTTGGTTCTTATTTTTAAAAATACTTAGAAAAAGGCATTCTTTAAATGAAGGACCTAACATTAAAGTGGATCATTCGGCTACTGAAAAGAGGATTCGTCCACCGCTATACTTACAAAGTACATCACATCTAAAATTTAGCGAAAATAGCTCCGATATTGTTTCCAATCCAATAAGCTATAAACCACAAAACATTCAGCTTTACCCTGTATTCGCACGTCCAAACCAAACCCTTCTTTAAAAGGAACAATTTCATGCAAAATTTTTAAACATTTTACAATTGATTTCTATATAAATATATTTTTCCTCCTTCCTCTTCGCCGCAGATACATCAGTATGGGAAAATATAAAATGAAAGTATGGTATCAATCGCCCTATCCGGATGATGCTGCCCGTCTGCCCAAAATGTATATATGTGAATTTTGTCTACGCTATCAGAAATCGGAGACTGGCATCAAGCGGCATGCAGAGAAATGTGTCTGGCGTCATCCGCCGGGAGATGAGATTTATCGTAAGGGAAAACTGCAGGTGTGGCAAGTGGATGGCAAACGTTATAAGCAATATTGTCAACATTTGTGTTTGCTGGCGAAGTTCTTTTTGGACCACAAAACCCTGTACTATGACGTGGAGCCCTTTTTGTTCTACATAATGACACTGGCCGATGTGGATGGCTGTCATATAGTGGGATATTTTAGCAAGGTGAGTTACTAATAAGTTTTCGCTGATTCCATCTACGTCACCTTTCAAATTGAATAATACCATTTTACAGTTGTATGATTCCTTTCTGTCTGTCTGCCAGCCACAACCCATGTACGTTACTACATTACTACATATATCTGTATGTACCCAGACCCAGCCAGACATGCCCAGACTACTACTACTACTACTACTGCTGCTCTAGCATTCCTTGACCATACCCAAAACCCAAGCACAATCGCTATTTTTTATTCTTGTCAACGTTTCTGGGTAAATAACAGGGAGCGCGCGAGATGATTTCCCCTTAACTTTAAGGCCATGTGCAACGACGAGGTTTCTTGACCTCCCCCATAGACGCGCACAATGCTGCACCAAAGTTTTCGGGGCGCTGGCAGAGACTGGGTTTGTGTTACAAATTGCGCATGTCGTTCAGTTCTGGAACCCCTACAATCAGTACGCCCCTCCAGCACAGCTTCACATACTACACACTACGTTAGTTTACATGGCAGCACTTCCATCCCAGTCCCCAGTCCATCCACATTTTCCCTTTGACAATAATAATTTTCGGCAATCCTTTGTCCCTGGTTAACTTCCACCGCCCTCTCCCCGTTCCACATCTGTCTCTCTTTCTCTCTCTCTCTCTCCTGCTCTTAAAAATCCAACCCAGACAGCAGCCAGACATTAAGGATTGGGGCAGGCAGTCAAACGGCTCGTGGATGCTGCACGATTGAGGTCGTGCACCTCTTTTGCCGGGGCTCATACTGCGCCTGCTCCGCGGACAAAAACACACACAGCCGGGCACTATGTGCGTTCCCAGACATCAGGGCAGACGACAAAGAATACAACACAAAAAAAAAAAAAAAACTAGAGAAATGTACATAAATGTATTTCCGAATTGTTGCCTTTGGTTCACACCCATTGTAAAAGGAACTTTACAGACATAAAACTTGGCATTGCATTTTTTTCGGCCACCTCATAAGGAAGGGATCACAGGGGGAGTGGATCATATGTACTAGTGATGAAATGTGGAAAATATATCAGAAAATTCTAGATTTGTATAAAAACACTAAAGTTTTAACGATATGAACTGATAAGGAATAGAGAAATTAACGGAAGTTGATGCTGAAGGATCAAACCGAACATTAGCCGGTTTGTAGAAGCACGGAACTCCAGGTTTGAGCACCATATATGAAGAATCTTTAGGGGAAAAGTAAAACTTCAAACCTCTTTTTTGGTAATTGTCTCAAAAAATTCCAAAAGTTATTCCATCGATATCATGAAAAAAATTTGAGGAGGACTTCTATGGTCTCTTTTTAAATGTATTTTGAAATTCTCTATTTTTGCATCAAATTTATGCATGTGCTTTTAGTCAAATGTCAAATAAATAATGTATGGACAACAACTTTTCAATTCGGGAGCCCAAGTTTTTTCCAATTTTCCACGCCCCCGCAATTTAGCAAAAAACAGATCATTAGCTCTTCGTCCAGTTTTATGAAGAAGGTTCGAACGGATTGTGGATAGGCAAACTTTTAACCCTCGCGGGCTTTCATCACACTTACCTCGAAATGCCCAACACTTAACCCATTAGTCCTTGGGGATCGTACAGACGCCCAATCGCCATAAAAATGTCGTGAATTCGAGCTGAATATTCTGGGAATCCTGAAGAACATCTAAATTTCGCCAAATTCCCAGAATAATCTTTTTTCGTCCACAGGCATTTCGCCCTTAACATCCCGCTGGAGCCAATCAATATTTTGAGTGTGGGCTTAAGTTTCTGGATCCACGAAATTCTTCGAGTGGTTTACAGTTTGATGGACATACCCCTCGACGCTTAAACAGCTGTAAGCCCTCCAGCAATCGTGACATGATTGTTGTCTTCTTCTTCTGACTGCGCCAAATGCACAAATTTTTATCTGTAAAAGACTTCACACAAATTTACAGCGTTGCAGTCCAGTTAACAAAAACTGCGTCACAAACGCTTACAAATTACTATTTGTAATAAAGTTTTTGACAGTTGACGAAAGCACATCTAATTTTGCACCTGTTTATTCTTAACCAGACAATTACCAAAATTCCATCCACTACGTTCATTTTTTTCCTTCGAGCCGGATGCTCTGCGCGGCTAATTTATAAAGAGTTGCACTATGAACTTGGATTAAGGAACTACGTCAAAGACGTCTTCTTAGTGGATCAAGTTCTTACCATCTTTAAGACTAGAGTAGAGATTCTTAATCTATACTTTGAGCTCATTATTTAAACTTAAACGGGATTTACATGGTGAAACAAACTTCATGAAGTTTTTTTAGTAGGCGGGAAATGCAAGGCAAAATTATCAGAACTTATAAACGAAATCTATAGAATCTCTCCAGAATCTCTTGCCTACTGAGTTTGCTTCATCGTGTGAACTCCGACTTATGCCCTGTCCTCACTACAACTGCATTTTGCATTTTGGGTATTTACACGGTGAAGCAAACTTCATGAAGTTTTCTTAGTAGTCGAGAGAATCGTTTATAAGTTCAAGTAACCGAATTTCCCGCCCACTAAGTTCATGATGTTGGCCGACTTAGACTTCTTAAGCCCAATTTACACGACCTGATCGCTCAGCTGAGTTTTTCAGAATTGAGTGTCAAAAAACTTAGCTTAGCAACTCAGTTCAACATTTACACATGCCTGAAAAGATCTGCAGTGTGGTCAGTTCAATTTGAACCGATTCTGTTACACCTGATAGCTCAGCTGAGTAGGCCAGTAGGCTATCATATCATACTAACTCATAATTTATAGAAGGATTGATTGGGGGGGGGAAAAAAAAAAACTTAAAACTTGATCCCAAATTTAATTCTTATTCACCCACAATTCTACATTAAGTACCACCCCAATACCTAAAAGTTTCTGGTTTCGCCTCAAAATTAAAAGAAAATATTTACATTGCTAAAGAGAAGTTCCTGTAATTTATGTTTTCAAAATTTAAAACCAAAATTTAATCGAGAGTGGCCCTTTTTACAGGCAGTCAAAAATAAAACAAAAATAAAATGACATTTTTGATCTCGTAAGTTCCCAACGCACTCTTTGCTCAACCAACGATAGTTTATTTCCGTTCCCTTTTTTTCTTTTGTTTCCATGAAACGTTTTGCTGGTCAGAATCTGGCGAAAGTTCCTTTTACAACTGCAAGTTTGTATGCGTGCTTGTGTGCTTCAAAAGTCAAATTTGCACGAACTGATCTCTCAGCTGAGCGAGTAGGCTCAGACGCCAGACAGCAGAGCGCTCAATGAACCATTGGTTTTGTTACTGTCTCAACTAAATATCTCAGAAATATATAATTGCTGAATTGCTCAGCTGAATTTTTTTAACACTCACGTCTGAAAAACTCAGCTGAACGATCAGGTCGTGTAAATAACACAACAACAACAAAAAATACACTTTGAGCTAACACTGGGGTCGACTTGCTCAGTTGCTTATGCTCAGCTGCTGAGAGTCGAACGAAAGTATCCCCTTTAAGCTGTTATCGTAGGAAAGCTTCGTGTGTTTCTCTCAGCGATAGCAAAAACAAGTGTTCTGTTCAGAGATTGAGCGAGTCTGCTTGATTTGTAACTGTCATTTTGGCGAGCAGACAACACAGAAAAAATGGGTTGGCCAAAATAACGAGCTCTGGTGCAAACTGATAACTTTTTATATAAAATCATTAGAATTTTTTGTCTAAAAAAGGAAACCGTTTCAAAGTGATCAATTAGAAGGCAAAAGCGTCTTTCTTTTAGTGCCTTACTATATGTAAAAATCAATCTATTGGTACGGATACAGTAATCTTTGGAAGCATACCGAATACGGAATACAATATCTTATCCTTCCAAAACCATCTGAAACTCCTTCTTAACCGGGCAAGCTCCCGCTCGGGAATCGGATTTATTTCGTTTCAGTGGCTTGCAGATATTTTAAACCTTTTGTTCGGTCCGTAACTTGGTTTTCATAACTAACCGAACCACGGTTTTGGTTTGGCTCAATAGTTCACATTTTATAAATCATATCTGTTTCCGGAATTCGAAATTTTTTGAATGAAGCTTTCGACTTTTTACATTTTAGTTGAAAATTTCACTCTATTAACAAATAGCTTTAAATCTCAAAACTATTGTAGCTATTATACACCGAGAAATTGAATTGAATTAAATAAGTAAGCTCGGCCCTTCGAGCCGGATATTGTGTGAACAATGTTTTGTAAGGGGGTTAGCTGGTGCAAATATCTGCCTTAGGTGAGTTGAGGATATCCTTTCCCACTTAAGCATCCCGCTAAATCATCATCAAAATTGAAATGAACCGAGCCATATTATTTTGCGGTTTTCGGCTTGGTTCAAAACAGAGATTTGGGTCTGGTCTCGCTTTCAAAGCACATATTAGAGGTTCGGTTCGCTTTAGAACCTGTTTGCATTACGATTTCTTACAGCTGACAAATTTTTCTTGACAAATCAGACAAATTGTGATAACTTTTTGATAATGTTCCAATCTGCTCTCAGTTTTTCGTCTGATCAGTTCACGGCAAATATTCCTCATCACTAATTGCCACCTTGGTTCCACCCAAATTTTGGGTTGAGTTTGAGTTGTAGTCCTCTCTGCTCTACACTATGTACTAGATGCGTACATATATGTATGTGTCCATATACACTCGTACATACATATTTACGCACAAAGCTCTGCTGGCTGCTGTTGCTGCTGCTCACTGCTGGTGGCTGCTGCTGCACAGCATCGATTCATTTCGCTTTGCTGGTCATTGAACTGCCGAAAAAACGCGACAGATGAATGTTGTTGTATGTGTCCTATCACCCCACCCCGACCCATCTTTCTGGCAATTGTCTGGTGGCCCCATGTCTGCTAAGTCTCTTGTCTGGTCTGACTCTTAAGTACATGTTATTGATTTAATTTTAATTTTATTTTTAACTTTGCTTGATTTTGTTATTGCTTAAGATATGTTAAGTGCTTTTCCTGTTGTTAATCATTTTCCCCTTTCTCTATTTCCAATTTCAGCATATTCCGTTTTTGCAGGAGAAAAACTCATTCTATAATGTCTCATGCATATTGACATTACCGCCATATCAGAGAAAGGGCTATGGCAGATTACTCATCGATTTTAGTAAGTACCAAAATTGTTACTATTTTGATTTTATTTAGACATGTGACTAAGGTATTCCTACTTCTACTTTGTTGTTATCAATTTAAAAATCAAATCAACTTATCTAAATCAAGTGCAAGTCCAACATTTTTCTGTAGAAAAGTCTGCACACTCAATGCTTTTCCATTTGATGAATAAAACCTTCCTATTCCTGGAATCATACAAACATTCTTTGATTAAGTTTCCATTAATAATTATAAACTATAATTTCTGCAAGTCATTGTAAAGTTGAGTTGATGAATTTTCCAGGGAATTCCAAGTAATCAGCCATTTCTTTGAAAGAAAGTTGCGAAATGCATTCATCAGAAAAAATGTTACTTACACCTAAGGTACGTAAGCCTCCGCGGTGGCGTTAAGTTCTCTTTATTTAAATTTTAATGCAAAAGACTTAGCTTTTGTTCATTTAAATTTGCAAATGTGGAATGTTTAGAACTAAACATACATAGTTGCACGAGGCTTCGAAATAGTCTTGGAGGTGCGTAAAATAATCAGCTCACCGATATAAGTTTTAGAAATGGAATTTTCTGAACATGCACGGGCAGGCGTGACAAAAATCAAAATTAGATCCAATCATTTGTAATCATATTTAGGGTATTCACTAACACCCGGTGCATTTGGGAACTGCAGAGAATTGAAAGCCAAGTTTGTGGTCTTGAAGCAGACGATTTTTGTAAAAATGAAGATTTCTGGAGTATTTTTCCCCTCTGAACCTTTTTCCTCCAGAAAAAAGCTTTTTGAAAAACTTCATGAAGATCATCGGTACGGCAACACTGGTATTTCTAAAAAAAAAACTTTGACAGTGCTCTATCAGATGGCCACGCCTGGCCCGCAGGTGCTGAACAAATTTTGCGATTTACACCGACTCGAGATGAACGCATGCCGAGGCTCGCTCTTCTTGACAAACGCTGGTTTGCGAAAAGTAGAACGATAACAATTTTATTCGGAATTGAGGATAGGAGATCAAAAAGGTACCGAAATTTGATAAAAGTGGTGGAATTGAGAACACGTAAGTAAATGTTCTTCATATGGCAACTTCTTGACACAGAGTTGCTTTTGACCTGAAGGTACTATAAGTGTGTATACCAACTGAGAAAACTATGAAGTTTTTGCATAAGAAATTAAGTTTTTACATTAATACAAATACCACCGGGACCCTCTGATGGCCGACACTTGAAGATGAGCAGGCACGTAGCGATACACATTCGTAAATTGGAATCAACGAGCTTACAATTCTTCTTTGCTTTCCCACGCGTCGGGATAAACCCCCTCCCGCCACCGAAAATTGGAAAAATCATCACATCTCCCAGAGTTTTATAGATAGAAGGATCGTTTTCGGTCTGCTCTGCTCACGACCGCAAACGAAAAAATTAAATAAAAAAGGGCTTGGTCTTCCCTCAACCGATTGTGTGCTGCTCTCGCGCTCGCTGTTAAGCGGCTGTTGTTGTTCACTCAGGCTGGTCGGTCTGACATCAACCCAAAGTGGAAGTTGTTTGAAGACCGAGAGCCCAAAATTTTATTTCAAAAATAGGGGAAAGTTAACTTCGGCTCGGCCGAAGTTTTGTATACCCTTGCAGCTTCCATTGAAAACAAAAAAGTTTTTCTAACTAAGACTACTTTTTGGACCTTACTTTTCTATCGGATCTATACTATATAGATGTCTGATTTCGACCAAACTTGGTGAAATCTTGGAAAAGCATGATACACTGTTAATTACGAGGCGTTAATTTGGAGGCGATCCCATTTAAAACTAAAAAGTTTTTCTCACTAGAACTAGTTTTTCGACCGATCGTTCCTATGGGAGCTATATGCTATAGTCATCCGATTTCGACCAAACTTTGTAGAATTGTGTAAAAGTATATAAAATAAGTGTATGCCAATGAAAAGGACGTTTTCATTAAAAAACAAAAAAGTTTTTCTCACTAGAACTAGTTTTTCGACCGATCGTTCCTATGGCAGCTATATGCTATAGTCATCCGATTTCGACCAAACTTAGTGAAATCATGGAAAAGGATAGTAAACTAAGGATAAATACGTACTTTGGAGGCGTTTCCATTAAAAACAAAAAAGTTTTTCTCACTAAAATTTTTTTTTTCATCCGATTTCGACCAAACTAAGTAGGGAAGGATAGTAAACTACGATGTTGCCATTAAAAACAAAATAGTTTTTCTGTTACCGTTCGTTCCTATGGCAGCTGTATGCTATAGTCATCCGATCCGGCCGGTTCCGACAAATGTGCAGCGTATTTGTACCAAAAGACTTCGTGCAAAGTTTGGTGAGGATAGCTTTAAAACTGACGGAGGAGATAGCATAGAAACAGACAGACGGACGGACGGACAGACGGACAAGGCTAAATGAACTCAGCTCGTCATGCTGATCAAGAATATATATACTTTATGTGGTCGGAGATGCTTCCTTCAATGCGTTACAAACATCCGCACAATTTTATAATACCCTCTGCAAGGGTATAACAACGAAAACTCCTGCAATTTTCATGCAAACGTTTTTGGTCTTTGCTTCAGACGAGGCGGGCGTTTGCCTGCACACTGAGTGCAATACAAGACCTAAGCAGGGCCACACACACATACAAAGGCGAATGTCTGTTTTAGGCTGTCTTTCTTGGTGTCTGCGCGCATGCTGCTTTGGAATTCTCAAACAGTTTTGCCGTCGCGAGCATGGAGAGACTGCTCTTTTGATAGACATTTCAGGCAGAAGATCGCTGATGAGTGAGGATTTGGTCCCTCATGAAACAGCTGTCCGATCTACCATACCTCCCTTGTTGTTTTGTGTGTCTCTGTTTAAAGTTATGCGAATAGCATATCATGACTTCGAGCAAGCTAAAAACTGCAAGTTAAAAAGATTATTAAAGAACGTTTATGCCAGGAGTGACCACAGACTATGCGCTAGGCTCGCATTCGTTTTTGTTTTACGTAAATACTGAAGCGCGCATAGTGAATATAGCATAGCACAACTGCCACAACTTCGTATGGTTTCTCTTTCTTTTCTAAGCCTTTTCAAATATTGAACCGAAATTCGTATAGAATAAACTTTGTTGTTGGCCACACTCTACGTGAACTAATATGCCCTACTTACATATTTATTTTATTTGTACTATTTATTGTTTTTGGGGTCGCTGAAAGTTTGTAAAAGAATCCAATGTCGATTTGACTGAATTTTGGTATTTTGCGAAAATAAAATTCATAAAAAGAATAATTAAGTTGACCATTTGAGTGCAAGTAGATTACGAGAGCACATGAAAAAAGTGTTGTTACATGAAAATTTAGGATTGGGCGTATTCACCAGATCAATCTGATTTACGATTACTGATTTATGAATGCCGATTTTAAGCGGTGAATACAGTGATTGCCGACTGAGACAGTTTATCGACTGTACGGCCACCAGTTAACGCCAAAATTGAGAATGAACAGCCGAACTTACAGCGTTAAAAGCCCTCAAAAATTGTGACAAAGTATTTTTGACCAAATGTAATAAGCCTGAGAATAACCTAAACTAAGCATTCAGTGTTATTCAACAGAGAGTTATTAGAGACAGAGAGATTAGAATCGTAAATCGGATTTATCTGCTGAATACGCCCATTGATTCAAGGTTTTTTTCGATTTGATTCATATCGTTGACAGTTCATCTCGGATTGTTCTAGCATCTTTTGCCCTACAAAAAGGGCAAAAACCGTGTTTTTTGAGACCACTTTTCTAAAAATCTCGACGTGATGGGCACTTTTGGAGGCCAGATTCATGTTCATCGATGAAAATTCTATAAGAATATCCTTGTCAAATCTTTGAATCAGCAAAATAATTAATTTTTGTCGACCTGTGTTATTGAAGTGCTTACCAGGTTACATGCTTGATGCTGATCAAGAATATATATATATTGATATACTTTATAGGGTCAGAGATGCTTCCTTCATACTTGCTTCCTGCATACTTTTGCACAAACTTAACACACTCTGTGTACCTATGGTACAGAGTATAATAAGTACGGCCCAATGATGCCACGGCCCATAATCCACACCAAACAGTGCATTTTTCGGGATGCATTAACAGATCTTGCAATGCTTCTGGCTGCTCTTCTCACCAAATAGGAAAAATCAGTTCAGCTGGAAATGAGCTTCGTCGCTGAACAAATTTTTCCGATAAAAAGTGGATCTTCATCCAACTTTGCCAGCGCTCATTCACCAAAAGTTAGCCGTTGTGGTAGGTCGTGTGGCTGCACCAGCAGTGTTTGTAAAGATTTTATACCCAAATCCTTCCGCAAAATTTTCCACGTCGTGGAGTAACAGAGGCCCATTTGCTGCGAATGGCGCCGAATTGATAATTCACGGTCATTAACAACAATTGCGGATACAGCTGCGATATTTTCCCTTGTCCGCACTCTACGTATGCGTGTGTCCAATAATGTAAGTTTGGTGCGAAATTTAGTCACAAGATTCCGAATAGCCGCCTCAGAAGTTCGCCCAAACAACCTAGCTTAAATTTTGATAAGAAAATTCAATAATCTGCAAGCGTTGTTCGTTTGTAAGTCGATTCATGGTTAAATTATAGACGAAACTGAACATGTTTGACAGTAACATGTGACACGAAAACAGCTGAGCTGACAAAAACAGTGTTGCCAAAAAAGAAAGTTGCCAAAAAATCACCCTTTATTATCAATCTGTAACGCCTTCACAGTTGATCATTGTGTCAGCTCCGAGACTTGTTAAATTCTCTCCATAGCCCGGTCCCAAGAATTTCTACGCAGTGCTCCTACACACACCACCTTTCTAATGAAATATGTTTTACATTCAAACAGCTGAATTTTTCCAGAAATTTACAGATGTGGTCTAATTACATAAATGTAGATGTATTTTCCATTCACTCAGCATTTGTGGTTTCATATTATTCTGTGGAATAGCAAAAGTAATCAGCAAAATTCCATTGAACCAACCATCTTCAATTGAATTTTTAATAGAATAATTTCTCGGTAGTAAAACCCAATCAAAATTTTTATATATATAATGAGCCACTAAAAATTTCTGGCTTATTGATTACGGCCTTTTGCCGGTGTCTGTCTGTGTGTGTGTGTGTGTGTGCATAATCATCATTGCATGCCAACAACTGGACATGCAATTTCTGCATCAATTAAACGTAGACCCAGACCAAGGTGCATACTAATTTTTAACCGAAAATTGTTTAAAATTAATCCAGGCGAAGACAACAAAAGCGGCAGACACAAGACAATAAAGAATTACCCCGCGCGGACCTGGAGTGGGGGCAGTCAAGTACTTGAGTCATACTCGCACATACATTGTCGACGGACGGACGGCGTCTCTGTCGTCGATACACATGCAATGCGGAGGGCGGTGACGTCCAGTGGGGGAAACGACATTGACCTTACACACACCAAGGCAAACTTCAGTGGCAGAGCGAGAAAGAGAGAGCGAAAAGCGTTTGGAAATTTTGAATTGCTGGCAGGTGTCCACACACAACCACACACACCACAAACTGCTCATTAACTAGGGGAAAGAGATGGCCATATGATGGACAGGTGCAAAATATGCAAATGTCAAACAATTTCCCCCCAAAAAATATACGCTTTAAGTTCTCTTTTATCTTGAGGGACTCCCGCATACGCAAAAAAATGAAAATTCCGCAGACACAACAACAACAACCTCGTCGGCAGACAACAAAGGTCAGCCCAGGTCACAATGAAAGGGCGTCGTCCTCTGTCTCAATGCACACGCTGAAAATGTGAAATCTACCGTCGACTGGTGCAAAAATCTATCTGAAAAAATTATGTAGACTTTTTGCAAAAATTATTAGAGCCTTGCTAATTGACTTGAATGGACTTGAAGTTGCTAATTTTTTCACTCTTGCCGGAATGTTTTTTAAATAATTTTCCCACATTTAGCATCGTTACTAGCGACTCTGGCGACGCCTGTGGGTATGCAACATTGTTTGCTGTTGTGTGTGTGTGTGTGTGTGTGCGGGCAGACACATCCATTGGATCGATAAAGTCGTCTCGACATTACCCGCGCGCACACACACACACACACTCGCATCCACCCCCCACCGACCATAAAGAAATCAAAGTGCCACCCAAAAACGCGACTGCAAAAACGTCGACGCCAAAGCCAAGCCCCCAAAAGCAGCAACAGCAGCAGAACAGTGGGTGCAAAATGATCAAAATTAAACACAAAGAAAGATTTCGTAAGTGGCTGTCTTTTTCAGAAACCTTCTAGTCCTCTGTCCTCTTTATGGTTTTCTATTATTAAGTAAGGTAAAATGGCTTGTCTAGTTGACACAGCCCCAAAGGGCCAAAGCCGAGCTTCTCCTAATTTTCGCTCAAGAGAAAAGGACCTACAGTCCGAACGGCAGCTTGAGAAGCTTTTCATGGCTAATTACTACAAAGCTGGCGCCAACAGCAGAGAGGGGTGACCGGGTGTAAAGTTTATTCAAAGAAAAAGCTTTTCATTAGATGTTCCGAGGCGGGATCGAACCCACGACCTCTTGCACAGCGGTCGCGCACACTAGCCGCTGAGCCACCCGGCCACTTATTAAGCTTACTATTTTAAAATTCACCGCCAAAGCCGCGACTTCTTTATTAGAAATCTATTCTATGGCAAAATCGCTTGAACCTCTGAACCAACCCGAGCTTCAAAACCCTGGATGTGAAATAAAC